>PVKP010002179.1:0-128343 GCA_004027715.1 Plecturocebus donacophilus
GTAGAGACTGGACTTCCAGAGTTAGATGTTCATGGATCAGGATCACGCCTCCACACCTGGCTGGCTTAAAGTCTCTAAGCTTAAGTTCCTAATCTATGAAATTGTGGCAATTTCCTACAACTGGTGTAAGGATAAAATACACTGATCTTAGTTCATTGACACATAGTAGGCATTAAATAAATGGTGGCTTTTGTTTTGAAAAAAAAAAAAAAAAAAAAAAAAAAAAAAATATTTTATTGAAGACTCTCAACCTGACAGTGGTGCTGTATGTGTGAAAGTGCCTGAAGAGATTGGTTTTATTAATACTTTTGTTTTCCAAATGCTTATTTGAAGACTATTCAGGGTGAGGTGGAGGTGTGGGTGGGGAATTATGGGGGAATATTCAAAAAGATTGATTGGTTTAAAAAAGGGGACACAATGGATTTGCTATTTTTTGACTCAACTACAGCTTTTCATAGTGGAGATATCGAAATTCTATTTTCCTAGTGAAATTATATTTGTCCTGCTTGAAAACACTCTTGAAAATTTTCTTAAGAAAAAAGCTACAGGGGTAAGTTAGAATACTTTTTATATTTCTTAACTTTGGATTGATCAGAGGGCAAAATGTTTTTCATGGCTGTAGAGTCAAAAGTGAGGTTGATGCACAAATTTCAAGCCATGAAATCTTTTTATATTTCCAAAAGGTGAGGCACAAATTCGGCTCTGCCGTTTTTAGCAGCCAGTAAAAAGAAGGAAACAGTGTTAGTTACAAGATTCAGAATATACATGAAAATAAAAACAAATCAACTTTTTTCAAACAAAGAACAAAAATGTGGATAAAGAGACCAGAGAGAAACATCTCCTTTAGCTGTTCTTAGGAAGGGTTCTGAGTAATGGAATGAACAATATCTGCAGAGCACCCTTTGATAAAAGCTTTGCCTATTTTATTTTTAATTTAACCTCTCTTGCTGAATTGTGTGCATTATCATGAGACCCTTAAGTCTGTTTTGGTGCAAGTTTAGGGTAGGTGGGTAAATAGAAAGATGGAAAATATGAATTAGGAAAAGGAGAAACAGCTTTCTGGAAACCCATTTTTACTTAGTTTACTAAGTATCTGCTCACTCTTACTGTATCACTTTTCTAAGAAAAACTTTAAGAATACCTTCTTCGTTCTACAAATAAAAGTCCTTTGGATTTCTGTACCAGAGAAATACAAAGCTGTGGCTTTCTTAGCCCTGAGAGTTCTGAGCCCACCCCTGTGGATGTTCAAGAAAAGGGGCTAAGTCCATCTCTTTCCATTCATGTTGACCTTTAAACAGACACACCATAGAGAATAGCTTGGAATTTAAGCTTATTAAAAATATACTTTTTCTCCCCCTTGGACACTTTCTATTTTCCTAAACCTGCCCTGCACTTTTCCATCTCTGTATCATTGCCCAAGTTAGTGTCTGTCCCTGGAATGCTTTTCCCCATCTACTTCGATGTATGTTTATAGAAATCATACTTATCTTTTCTAGGTCAATCCAAATTCCACTTCTTCCAGGAAGCCTTGCCCAATTACCCAAATATGATCACACCTGCCCAAATCTCCCCAGAGTCCCTCATTAACATAGAAGCAGCACACATTCTGTGCTGCGTTGCAGACACCTATGGATAAACATTATTTTCTCATTTGCTAAGAAGTTCCCTGAGGTTTTTTTTCCTCTTCACAACTTCCTGTGAAGCTGTCATCACTTCCAAATAAAAAGCTAAGTTAAAAAGGCAGTCTTCTGAGGGTGCTCGTTTTTAAACATCCCTCCCCTAAGGATCTGGAATAGTGATTAGCACCAAGTAAGCCCTTGATGAGAAATGGTGGAGTGAATGTCCATGAGTGAACACGGAAGCAGTACGTGCCAATGGGTAGAGAATGGGATTTCATCTTAGAAAACCCCAGTTCAGGCCTTAGCTTTCTTTCCTACTTGGGAAAATCTGGAGCAAATGACTTAGTCGTTCTAAGCTCATTTTTTTTTCATTTGTCAACTGGGAATAATAATAATACATCACTTCAATGGGTTATTGCGGGGATTAAGTGAGATAATGAATGTGCTCTTATTTCATTAGCTGTAAGCACCATGCTAGTGTTAGTTATTATTGAGATTGTTGCCAAAGGAATTATACATACATAGCCACTGGAGCCTCTCTTGGTGCCAGTAGCTTGTAGCTGGCATCATTCTAAGGCAGTCTTGGTTTGACACCCCTTTCCATCTCTTTGTCACACTTGATGACATTCTTGAAGCACTCTTTCTCTTTTCATCCCTCCCAACAGTCCCCTTACATAGCCCATTTTATCCTCTCCAGTAAGACTTAGAAATAGGAAAACAGGAAACTGGAACAGCTTCGTAGAGCTGTGCTCCAGGGCGTTTAGAACGTGATTGTACGTTAGTAGTCAAAACATTTTTAATTCAATTTATGTTCTGAACATTGTTATTCTTCTATGAAATACTTGTGTGAAGGAATTCCCTGACTTAGACACACCAACTCATAAACTGTTCATTTTTAACAAGGGTCCTGGAGCACTGACCTCAGCTGCTGTATCCTGATACAAACTCAAATGTGGTTTGGAAGGGTGGCCGGTCAGGCCCTCTGAGATTTCTTAAGAGGAGAAGATGAGGAATCTCATGGGAGGAAACTTCACAAGCCAAGAAAATGAGGTTTGCAGAATGGGTCCGATAGCAGTGGTGTATCATTCTGTATCTTAGTCAGATCGCTTTCTGGCTTCGGCTTCAAACTCCCACTTTACCAGGGAAGGTATATTAACATAGCTGAGTTACTGCAGCCTAATGCTAAGCAATGTAAGTCAGAACTGCCTTGTGAACCCACTAACAGTGTGTCATGGAGGGAGGACATGTGGCTTGGTGTCTTTTTCTCTATAGTTCAGAGCCTACTAGAAGCCCAATTAAAGCAAGAATTAGAGGTTTTACTACACATCAGAAGGAACCGATGGTTTTCCTGGTGTGACCTGGGACCCACATAGTCCGTGTTAGAAGCAGAAAGGAGTCTTCCATGGTGTATATGTGCCACGTTTTCTTTATCCAGTCTGTCACCTGTGTAACAAACCTGCATGGTCTGTACATGTATCCCAGAACTTAAAGTGTAATTCAAAAAAAAAAAAAAAAGAAGAAGCAGGCAAGAGTCACAGTGGCAGAAGAATTGACTCGGTACCCAGGGGTGTGCCTAGTCATTGTTAAGACCAGCATGGGCAACCCCTTCTGTTGTGGAACCTGTATTCTAGAGCACACAAAATACCTTGAGTGTGAGAAAGGATGGAGTTGCCACTGTTCTGTGTGTAGGGACCCAGGCAGACAAACACTATTTTGTTTGTATTAGTGCAGCCCCGTCAAACACCTCTATCAGACTCGTGCTTGGGTAGGTATGGGTTATCCCTGCGTGATCAACCCCACGGACTGACTCCTCTCCTTTGACTGGAGCTCACCCATGCCTCTTGCCTTTGCCACCAGGATCACCCTGAGAACATGATGGCTGCAGAGCAACTTCACTTTTCTCCTTCCTCTTTAGTTCCAGCCTCAACTCCTGTTCTTCTATCTTTACTACATGTGCCCGAAAAGGTGATAGAAACACCCCTAGAGGAAATGTCTTTCTGTCCTGAGTTCAATCAAAGAATTAACTTTCTGATGGAAACAGAGTCTGGTGTGTGGCTTCCAAACAACTCTGAGAACTTAAGATGAGCTTCATGGTATGGGCTAAGGGGTTTTGTTGTGATCTAACCTTCATGACATAGATTATGTCATTCTCATGGGAATATGCAATTTGTATTCCAGCCAGACAATTTATTCAGCAATATTGGCTACACGGGGAGGTCTATATGGAGAAAGATTTGACTCACTTATTTTGTACACTGTAAGAGGGCTCAGTTAATGTTGGTTGAATTGAGTCATATAATTTAGGGATCATCTATTTCAGCCAATCCTGCCTGGAGCTTCAATAGTCTGCTTTCTTTTAATTCAAATGACATTTTCCTGTTAAGTACAGAGTCCACACCACTAACTTCAATCATATATTATCTATCATTTATTGATATAATAAGATGTGAAGATAATTGAAATGCCTTCCCATAATTTGGTTAAATGCTCTCCTTGGTGGCCTTTTTCTTCCATCTCCACTGAACTCAATAGTTAGATATGATTTCCTTTGTGCTAAAAATAACAAAGATAGTATTTGGAAGAAATCAGAATGGATGAGCTGATAAATTATTTATGGCAATTTCTAGAAGCCTGCCAAACTGTTTTGTAATGTAGTAGAATCTTAATTTTTAATGAAGGACCCTATGAAAATCTGCTAGGGTAAAAACCGTGACCTCTAAATGATACCACGAGAGAGTCCCATCCCGAGCCAGACTGCGCTTTTTCCCATCACCTCACC
Source organism: Plecturocebus donacophilus (assembly GCA_004027715.1). Lineage (NCBI taxonomy): Eukaryota > Metazoa > Chordata > Mammalia > Primates > Pitheciidae > Plecturocebus > Plecturocebus donacophilus. The sequence goes on from PVKP010002179.1 coordinate 4,399, forward strand.
AGGGCTTCACCTCCAGCTGACCCTACCCGGTCCAAGCTGAGGGGAGTTGGTTGGTACGAAGCCTGACTAAGACAGGAAAGGTGGAGTAAGGGAGAAGCCCAGCTCTGAAAGGGGACAAAACAAACCACCTTGGGGAACAATTGTGTGCCATTTCAAAGGTCTGTTTTGACTAATGCACTGTGCTATTCAACTTTACATCCTTAAACTGTTGTGTCTGTTTTTAATAAAAAAAAAATAACTGAGCAAAAATTAAGGACAATGAGAGAGTATTACTGAATACAAACAGGTGAGAGGTGAAAGCAGGTCTCTGGTGGGTCCGCAACTGCAGCTGCGATGAGACACCCGAATGTGAATTTGGCGGATCCTATTGTTACCTCCTGTGCTTCAGCAAAAATGCCTTTGACTTGCTATGGTCTTGCTCACTGATTACATTTCCCAAATTGTGATGGGACCTTTTGCTGTTCAGAGAAATCCAACAGATCTGCTTATTACCTTTCGTCAGGGCTCCATCTTCATTCTCTTGTCGATAGAAGACAAAAGCACTGTTTTGTGCGTTTTTTATTGGCTATATTATATCTCTTGGAAAAATTAGTTTTCTCCAACTTTTTCTGACAAAAGTTTTATAGTTTTAAGTCAAATATTTTCTTAATGGAGCTTTTCTCCTATTATATGTTATTCATATAGTAGTTGCACAGCGAATGTCTTATCTATAACAGACTTATATGTTCCTAAAAGGAGTTGTTAAGTATTAGAACATATACAATCTTGGAATAATTTGATCTGAACTCCGCACTGAGCAGTTGGGGAAACTGAGGCTAAGACATGTTAGGCGGCTTGCACAAGGTCACACAGCAGCTAATAAAAAAACTCATCATTTGGGTCTTTTGAATTTACACCATCCTTTATACTACACTCTATTCCACATTCTGCATCCACCGGAGACCTTTACACAAGATCTGAGCTCTGCCAAATGTCCCTGAACAAATGCTTATCTTAAATCCTGTTCTTTCTCCATATCCCTATTGTTTTCATCACTAGTAAATGTCTTTCTCCCACAAACATTAAGGAAGGCATTAGGTGGAAAAGAGTAATACTGTCCTTGACCGTGAGGCTCTCTTGATTTAAAATAGCAGAATGTGGTGAAACGATGATAGTACATTCGAGGAAAAGAGGGCAGAACAGCTGGTGAAGACAGTAGAAGTGCTGACCTGCATGAATACCCTTCTGAGGGGGAGCAAGAGAGACTTCTTTTATGAATGGGGAGGAAAGAAGTGGTGGTCTGTTTGTGCAAAATACCACATCATTTTAACCAGACAAAACAGAGTTTAACTTAGCTGACAAGAATGCTATGAATCACCGGGTGGTAGAAGGTGAAACTCCGTTTGATACTCAGAATATTGTGGACAGAAATTGCTCATGTAAAATAAACTTTCTACAGTGTTGCAACCTGTTAGAGAGACAGGTAGAGATGTCTTGAAAATTTTTAATGCTTCCAATTCCTGCAGCTTTTACAAAGGGCTCCATAAGTTAAAATCTAAATCTATTATACTGTCCCTGCTTCATAACTTGCTGTAGCTCACTGGATAATGATCTCTAGTCTAAGAAATTGTCAGGTTTGTTGATAATATTGTAAGTAGGGCATTTATTACATGTGAACTTGTTTTAGGATCTTACTGTAGCCCCACTGGCTCTCTAGTTTGCCATCTACTGAGTTAAGCTAGGAGGAATATAGTGAACATATAAAAGGGCCTATTTTCTGTGGATTAAAACAGGATGGAAACAAAAAATTAAATTACTAGAGCCAAATGTAATAATTATATTTAATAGAACCAAAAATAAATTTTTCCTGTTATGAAGATTTTCAAACATATAGTAAAAGTAAAGAGAATTGTGTAATCAACACTCATGTACCCTTCACTTAGATTTAATAATTTTTAACATTTGCCATATTTGCTTCATATACTTTTTTCTGCTAAAGTTTTTCAAAGTATATTACAGATGTTACATTTCACCTCTAAACATATTTTGATAAGAATATTTTCTATAAAATGACAATTTCAGTATCACGACTAATACAATTAACAAATGTTTCCTATTATTGCCTAAAACCCAATTCATAATCTATCCAATATATATTTTATAGCTGGGTTTGTTTAAACCAGGATCCAATTAAGACCACACATTACATTTGGATATTATGACTCTTATATTTCTTAGAATCCAAACCAATACCACCCTTTCTCCTCTCCCCCTCAGCCCCTCCCACACCTTTTGTTTTGCATGACACTGACTCATTGGAGAGCAGGCCAGCTGTCATATAAAATGTCATTGTTTTCTATTGGTGTTTTAACTTTTTCTTCTATTCTTTGTTTCCTGTAAACTGAAAGTTGGGCCTATAGGCCTTACTTGATACAAATTAGAGACATTTTTTGGCAGGAGTATTTCAGAGGAGACCTAACAATTCTACTTCTACATATATGTCCAAGAAAAATCGGATCACATGGCCACAATAAAAGGCTTGTTACAAGAATGTCCATAATAGCTTTCTCTGCAAAATCACTCCTAATTTACAGTCACTCCAAATTGGTAACAACCCAAATATCTGCCAACAAAAGAATGGATAAACAAAATGTAAAATATTCGTACAATGGAATACTACTTAGCATTAAAAAGAAGTAACTAATGATAGATAAATCAATATGGATAAAGCTTGAAAGCATTATATTGAGAGAAAGAAGCCATTTACTGAAGTGTACATATGATGCGATCCCATTTATTTGAAGTACAAGAACCTGTAAAATTAATCTATGATGTCAGAAATCAGGACATGTGACTTCGGGCCAGAGAATGCAGATTGACCCCAGAGGGGCACAGAGGAATTTTTGAGGTGCTGGAAAAGTTCTGTATCTTGATCTGGGGACAGTAGCATGGGTGCATAGATCTTTCAAAACTCATTGAGCTACTTGACTTTAACAGTATGTAAGTAAAACCATGATGGAAAGAAAAGAATTAGGTGAATCTGTGTATGTACTGCATTTCCCAGGAGGCATATGTTATCAGGTCAGCTTTAGTGATGCTAAAATTGATTGCTGGAAAAACATGAACATTTTAAAGGTATACTTTTTAATTTTAAGAAGAATCTGAGTTACAGCATGGTAAGAATTCCATGATCATAGACATCTTTTGAAGACTGTAATTTTCTGCCTCAAAATTAAACTCAGCCCTCTGAAAATGCAAGTATGGTTCTGTGGGAAAGAAAGGCAATACGGTGGGCATGGATAAAATGGAAAGAGAATCTCAGTGAGCAGTAGTGAGATGCTGATCCCAAATGATGAGAAACTTAGAAAAGGGTAAGAAACAGGTCTCAGGAACCTTCCCACCCACAAAGTCAAAAAGCTGTATTGTGCACTCGGCGGAGAGAGGAAGGCCAAGGAGACAGGTTGATGAAAATCTGCTGTGATAAGAAGCTCCTTCCCCGCTGGGCGCTGGCAGGGAGGTTTTGCAATGCAGGCCCTCTGCAGCCTCCTACGCGGTCCCAAGCACACCTGTCACTCCCTGAACTTCTGGGCAGGGAACCAAACCAGAGGAAGGTGGATGAAGATGCGGCACTGGCCAGTTCTAGCAGCTGGACAGCACTCAGTGCGCCTTGGGATCAGGGCCTGCGTCTTTCTGCTAGATGTGAGAACCGGAAAGCTCACTAAAGGGTTTTGTCCTCATAATTCCCAGAGGGCTTAGTGCTTCACTGACAGCAATTTAATCATACCATGTCATGACACAACATCCACACACAAAGAAAATTGAGCTTCACCTCAAGGGCTGAAGCTTTTGAGTTTGACTTATTTATAATGGTGGGTCTTACTTTGAGAAAGCCTAAGGCACAAAATCCTGGACTTTAAAAACTGTTTCACCAGTAGGTAGGGGTACAGGGTGGGCAGGAAGGTTCATGTTCAAATCACCAAAGGTTATTTCACTTTATAAAAATAGTTAATCACAGGTTTCCTTAAATCATCCTCTTCCCAGAAAGGTCACGAGACTGACCAGCCTTCCATTCCCTCCCAGCAGGCAAGAACAAGGCCTTACATCATAAGGCATACATACATTTCATGAGACTGGATGGGATTTATGCCCTCTTTGTGATGTGTGCACTATTTTATGAATTTTTTCTATTAAGTATTCTAGTCTCTTAAAGCTATAGTCTTCTAAAAATTCTCCTTATGGAAAGATCAGGAAGAATGATTACTAAAAAGGTCAGTGGATGAAAACATGTTCCATCTTCATGTTAAACTATAAATCAAATTAAGAGGATAGTGTCTCACTAGACACTAGATTATTAAAATATGATAATTCTCTGTAGCCTTATATGATTTGAATCATTTAATCTATTTCTTCATTTATACCTTGACTTTACCCAAAATATCTTGGAAGAGGCTGAAAAAATATCACTTGCAATTCCAAATGATAAAGAGATGAGAAAAATCAAGCTAGAAGGGTAAGTCAAGTATCAACAAAATAAAATGAAATAAAACCAGGACACAAATGAACACATGCCATTACATCCTATACGACAGGGGAGGTAGGCACAGATTTAGCCCTTAGCTTACTGGTAACTAAAAACAAGAAGAAAATACAATATAAGAACATATAAAAATATCCAGGGAGCAACAACAAAGCATTGCTTAGGAGAAATTAGTTCAGTGGATCCTCCTAAAGAGGACAAGGTACAATGAGAAAGACATCTTCCTATCCCTACCTCAATTAATGAGTTACATTTAACTACTTCTCATGATGTCTCTCAGGACATGACTAAGGCCAAAGGTAAATTTAGTAAAAGCAATTATACAATTTGGGGACTCCTAACCCCCAAAACAAAGTGTGGTCTAAGTATGCAGCCTTTATGATGATGGCTTGATTTAGAGAAATGGATGGGCAGTACGTCCTTGAAGCTCTTTCCTTGATCTCTCCTTAAAGATCTTCCTTGACCTTGTTATACTTGTGCATTTGTTCAGACATGGAGAGTAGATAGTTTAAGGTTATATTCTCTGGCAAGGAGTGAAATAACAGCTTAGCTTTTACTGAGCATGTACTGTGTGCCAGAGATTCTAAGAGCTTAGGTTGTATTATTTCATTTAATCCTCATGACAAGCCTATGGGGCTATCATTTTCATTTTTATAGATGAGATAAAGAGGTATGAGAGGTTAAAGGTGGAATAGTTGTTAGGTATTAAGGAATAGAAAGTAGGCAGCCTGACTCCACTGTGTGATACTGACTTCAGGAATTTGTCTCTGGTAGGTCACTGGGGTAGGTCAGAGCCTAGACAGAGAAGGAGAGGTTTGGCTTATGGTTCCCCAAACTCAGAAGCCTGACCAGAGCCAGTGCCTGAATACACTCATTCTACTTCTGCACAAATTGCACAAATGTAATTTTGTTAATTTTTTTCTCTTTTCTTTCATTCTTTTTTTTTCTTTTGGAGACAAGTCTCGCTGTGTCACCCAGGCTGGAGTGCAGTGGTGCAATCTCAGCTCACTGCAACCTCCGGCCCCCGGGTTCAAGCAGTCCTCCTGCCTCAGCCCCCGAGTAGCTGGGATTACAGGTGCATGCTACCACACCCAGCTAATTTTTGCAGTTTTCTGTAGAGACAGGGCTTCACCATGTTGGCCTGGCTGATTTTGTTTCGTTTTAAACAGTTTCAAAAGTGTCTGGTACAATAGGTCCAGAAAGATATAGACAAGGCAAACACAGCCACCCATCTTTTACAGAATTCCTTTCTAGAGTGTGGGAAAATATGTCTCTTCCCAGTCAGAGAAATGTCCCCCAGCTCTGACATCTTGTCTGATATTTTTAGAGTATTTTAGGTTAACCTAAACTATGCAGTCAGTAGCTACTAAAATGAAGTGACCTTGATAGATGCTTACATTTTTCTTTAATCTACTGAAAAGCTTCAAGTCCTGAATCAGTGGTTCTCAAAGTGTGGTTCCACCAGTAGCATCGATATCACCTGAGAACTTATGAGAAATATAAATTCAGAGCCCCCACCCTAGACCTACTGTTTTGGAAACTCCAGGTCAGCAGCCCAGCAATCTGAGTTTCAACATATCCTCTGTGATTCCAATGTGCCATAAAGTTAAGAGCCACTGACCTAAACCACTTTGGCATAAATAGCTGAAGCAGGGCATAGCCACTGATATTACCTCTCAAGGAGTAATAGTGTGTTGGAATTAAACAGTAGCATGGCAAGGACAACCTAGGACCTAATCCCCTTTTTTATAGATGAGAAAACTGAGGCTCAGGGAAGTGGAGAGATTCACCTGAGCTCACACAGCAGGTTAAAAGAGGCAATGGGCTTGAGCCCAATTTTCCTGACTCCAGGTCTAAGCATATTTTTTTCGTTTTTCCTGTGACAGTTATATTTCCTGGAGAGGCGATTTTCCCCTCATTCTTTTCCATAGTGTCTCCATGGGTGGATGCTTATACAAGTGGTTGTTACATTTCACTACCTGAATCTTCCTTCTACTTACTGGCTCCACCTAAGAAGGCGAATGAACAGGTTTTATTGTGGGTAATTCACTCTTTCATGTTCTATATACACTAAAAATCCATCAAACCAGTGAACACCCTTTAGAACTCCTGACACTCAATGTTTTTTTGAATGCTTGTAGAATGACTTACATTCTATTCTCTGAAAAAGTATAGGATGAGCTTTCAAGTCATTAGTTGTAAGGATTCTCAAGGAATGCAAGACTCTCAATGATGTCTTTTTGGGAGTTGTAGCTTTCTGAGTTTTCTAAAAAATTTAAACATATATAAACCTCAGAAGGCAAGTTACATAATTTTTCTATGCCTCAATTTGTCTAAAATAATGCCTCCCTTAAAGAAATGTTATGCAAATCGAGTAAAAGGATATGTGTAAAGCCTGATGCCTAACGTAAAATAAATGCCTAATAACTGTTAGTTCATTCATTCTTCCTCTTTCTTGTTCTTATTAATGTTAATAGGTGATTGGAGTTCCAATGTAATTATTCATGACTTTTCGAAAACTAACGTAGGAGCAGCTCATCTGTCCTACAGAAAGTTGCTAGGTGATGTCTCTTCTTGGATTTTTCTTGGTGGTTGTCCTAAGGAATTTGCTGTGTTTTGTGTTGATTGGACTCATGCATCCTACCTATCCTTCATCACCTTTCTTCATGGGACAGGGGAGACCAGGAGACGGGCCCTACCATAGAAGAAAAGGTTATCTGTTTGATTTCAGCAGAGTAGACATCAAGGGACCAGTTCTCTGTTATGTTCTTGGGGTAGGGCAGTAATTTTTAGGCCAGTAATTCAGGAACACATTGAATAAAAGAAAACTTTATCACATGATGCTGTGTTTGGTGTAAGCACCAGCTCACTTGTATCTCAAAACAACATAAACATAGGACTTCCATTTTCTTATGGTTGCTCAAATTTTGCCAAGTTCAAGCATACATTTCATATTTTTAGAAAAGAATACATATTTTAAAATGATAGAAATCGGGTTTTACGCTACTTTAGGGTACCAAGCTTGCCTTTCCTAAACGTCTGTCTACGAATCCTTACCTACCATTTCACTCATTTTTTTCTTTTACTTCTCATAAATATCATTTTTCTATAAAGTGGCATTGCCCAGTGTGTGTTTTCTACCACGAGGGCAGGCTAGCTGACCTGCAGAAGCAATTCTTCAGCCATCATCAGTATTACTTAATATTCACCATTACAATCTGTAGAATTAGGAGATAATAACAGTATTCACAACAAACTACAGTCGTTTGTGATAGCACACTCTGATTCTCTACTGGGTTTGTGTCCTAGAATGCTTTTGTAGGGTCTAATCAATATTCCAGCTGCTTTGTGACATGCAAGTTGTTTGTGGAAGCAACTGTTTTTCAGTTTTGTTTCGGTGTGTGGATGTGTGTGGGGGGGGGTGTGTTTTAAGAAAAGTACCCTAAAAATATTTCAGATGACTTCCTCTTTACTAAGCACTAATTGGCATAGTGATTGGCACTCCCTGTCCAAACAGTAGGTCACATTCCGAAAGTCAGTTTTATCTCTTTTCTATGGGCACGTACTTCTCAAATAAAAACATAATTTACAGAAAGGTAACAGAAGGTGGTTATTCAATTCCAGGAGACCAAGGGAAAAGAAAATCACCTTTGCAAGGGTTAACTTTCTCAGAATCAGATATTGGTCCAAGCTACAGTTTCACGTCCCCTACCCGGCTGCCAGAGGGCAGGGAGCGAGGGAAGGGCGATGCTGGAGATAGTTGATGGTTTCTCATGCAGTTCTGTTTACCTCGGAGAACGGCTCAGATTCACGGGGTGGCTCATCTGTTTGTTTCCCAGGAGTGTCCTCCTCATCAGGTACAAATGACTTGTTGTTCCCCCGTCCTGTCTGCCTCCTTGGTGACGGATAGACGAGAACTGTTCCCTGTGCTCTGGGACTCTAATGTGATCTGGGTTGTGCTGGTGGCAGGAGGGGAGGGAAGGGGCGGCTGGGGGAGGCATGGGGGGGAACAGGGAAAGTTAACACGAGGGGAACTACAGTCTTTCTTGGAAAAGAAAGTGTGTTTGTGTTCTAGGGCTGTGTCCTTCTCTCACAGCTGTTATAATATTGATCTAGCTGTGATTTGGGACTTGGTGTTAACATCACCCTCGTCAGTGGGAAAGTGAGCCAGGGAAATGGAGAACTCAGTATTTCTTCTGATGCAGCAACTCAGAGAAACTAAATATTACAAGAAGGGTGGGGGAAGAAACGCCACTGCTTTGAGCCTCACAGCAGATCCAGGAGCCCTGAGTTGAATAGTAATACCTGTGGCTTTTATGCCTCCACTACGACCAAGGAGCTTGAAGCTTGACTGTACATTGGTCAAAATTGCCTGGCCAGAGGAGGTGATCTCAGGATACATATTAAACAGGAGGAAATTGAGGCAAGAAGATTAGCGACTAACCCGGGTTCCCATGCTAATACCGTTGGCAGAGCTGGGAACTCACAGCACCCCATTTATCCCATGACCTGTGGGTTAGACACGTGGCCACCCCAGGGGCACTTGTGGGACACTCAGAGCTCACGATTCGTGGCCCTCACATGTTTTCATTATTTGCTCGTCACTATGCCTTGAATTTCCACCACTAGCCAAACAAGTGCTTGGACAAGTTATTGTATCTCTACAAGAACCCCCTTTAAAGAATCGATTAATAACTATCATGCTTTAGTGTCTACTATGTGTGGCCTAAGCACTTTAGATGCAATATTTCTTATCCTTAAAATAGCCCTTCCTGGTAAGTGTGAATATCTTAATTTTATAGAAGCAGCAGCTGAGGTCTGTAGTTTCAGAAACTTGTCCAAGGAGGAAAATGTAGCTCAGAGAGTTTAAATGATTTTTTCCAGGTACTCAGATAAGAATTGTGGAAGCTTGAAATTGAGAGATGTCAGTCTCCAAAGGCTGTGGTCTTTTTATAGAATCATCTTCCCTACTTTAACCTTTTCTAGGAGAGACTTAAGCCAGTCTGTCTTACTTAACAAATGTATCAAAGATTAATCACCTTGCAAATTGGAGAGTGGAGGGGCAGGGAGCAGGTAGTGAGTTTTAGGGAGTTGGGGTGGAGGGCAAGAGGGGGGTTGCCTGATATCAAAGACACACTTCGCCTCACCTCACAGTCTTGCCTGGCCTTGCCACGTTAACTTCTTGGTGAGTAGGCTGTGGTCTGATGCTACAACTCAGCTTTTTAGGTACCTGCCCATTCGGAGAAAAGCCCCTGAATGTCACATTCCCCTGACTACAGCCTCTGTGTGCAGACACGATTGTAACAAACTTGATCACACAGAGTGAGGCTCCTTAACGCTTAGCCATCATGACATTGCTGTCTAGACTGCAAGCCGCTCCAGGGCAAAAGACTGTGTCCTACTCACATCTGTGCCCCCAGCACAGTGCCCTGACTCATTTGAGGTATTTGATCCATGTTTGTTAAATGTGCAAAAGAACAGCTAGAGGAGTATTGGTAGTGACTTCATTTTAGTCAGCGTCTTCATCACCATGATCTATAGGAGACAGAAAACTTGGTATGTTGTTTATTTTTATTTTGTATTTATTTTTATTTATTTATTCATTTGAGATGGAGTCTCCCTCTGTTGCCCAGGCTGGACTGCAGTGGTGTGATCTCATCTCACTACAACCTTTGCCTCCTGGGTTCCAGCTGTTCTCCCACCTCAGCCTCCCGAGTAGCTGGGATTATAGGTACATGCCATCACACCCAGCTAATTGTTTATATTTTTAGTAGGGACGGGGTTTCACTGTGTTGGCCAGGCTGGTCTTGAACTCCTGACCTCAAGTGATCCTCCTGCCTTGGCCTCCCAAAGTGTTGGGATTACAGGCGTGAGCCACTGCGCTTGGCCGAAAACTTGGTGTTAAGGTAAGAGGAAGTAGTAGAACCCCTAACTTTTACTCATTAATCGAGAACCTACTACACGCAAGGCATTGTGGAGAATGACACAATTAGGAAAACTCCTGTGGCGATTACAGTGACTTGAGGACTCAGAAAGGCAAAGAACAAACCGTAATAGAAACTGAGGTGGCTGGCAGCAGAAGACAATGAATTCTGCAATACAGGTCCAGAGATTGCATGGTGGGGTAACTGGTTCAGTCGATATGAGAAACGTTTAATGCAGAAGATGCCACATATGGCCCTGACGTAGAAGAATAAGTAGACAGAGGACAGGGATCCTGAGAAGGGAGCTGCTCTGGCTGAAGGAACAATGTGAGTAAGATCAACCAGATGCAACTTCATTTCGAGGAATGGCAAATAGAAAGTATACTTAGAGTGTGGAGTACATGGAGAGAATAGTGGAGTATGAAGTAGAAAGATGATTTGCAGAGAAGCTTAAACCTTGTTTTAGAGAAATAAGGAAGTCAGTAAAGATTTTTGAGAAGTCAAGCGATGTGATCAGACTTGTGCTTCAGAATCACCCTATGGATGCTATGGAAAGAAAATTGCTCCATGAAAGTGGGCAAGCTAAGTGATTTCTTGACTATTTTCTTTGATCCTAGGGTAAGAGCCCTTTGCAACATTTACTTTGTAGAGGCCATAAAACCACATCAAAATGAATCATGCACTATCATCCTCGACGTTTGTGGCTTCAGTAGGCATGATGAAATGGTAAGGCTTACTGAAATTTCAGGTAATCAGGGCAGGAGGGAAGTCATTTTAGCAAACACAGGCCATGTGCGTGGAACACCAGATCTGCCCACAATCAAAGTCTGTGTCAAGGGGAGGCACCACTGGGCAGGTACTGGAGAGCCCTCTATTTTCAGTACATGGCCTCCAGCTGAGTGGGGGTCTATTTTCTCTTACCCAGGACAGTTATGACTTGAGACACCTTCTGTAGTGAAACTTAGAATCTCAGCCCCAGGAGGACTTCGCCCAGTTTGGGTAGTTTGTGTTTTTGTTCCCTCAGGCATAATGCTGTAGAGCACTTAGAGGCACATTTTCTGCACAGTGTGTAGGGATTTAGTCGCATTCGTGATAATGGAATCCCTCCAGGAAATCTCCATGCTGGGCCACGCTGAAAATTCACCCCTGAGTGTTCTGTTTGATTTGTTTCACCTGTGTCTTCCTCTGTTCGGCTCTGAGGATGTTTGCCGGCTGGTTAGTGAGTCTTGAACTTGGTGCTGAGTCTTAACCCCACACAGATTCGAGCAGGCATCTTTACTGCAGAAGGAAAGGGTTGGATTTAGTGCACTTATATATGAAGCTACACTGGTTCTAAGAGAGACAAGGATCCCCTGTGCTGCTCTCAGAACAGCAATATGCTCATATTCAAAGCTCAGTTTTGTTGTGTCAGTTCAGGAGTGAGAGAAAGGGAGTGAGTTCCCAGTATGACTCAGGGAGACCTAAGAGCCACTCGCCCTCGCGTTGAGGACACAGTGGAGCCCAAACCTGAGCAGAAACAGGCTGGCCAAGTGCCCATGCCTGGGGAGGGCGCAGCGAGGGGAGTAGAAGCCCTCTCACTCCCACATATGGCTCAGAAGAGTAATCACCCTTCTCATAGCACCTGCCATATATGGACCTCTGAGGGTAGCAAAGATTATTGCTAATGGTGCTCAGCTGTTATACATTAATGTATTTTTCTCTAGCCTCTAATTCAATAGTTATCTTCAGAGTAGCTTGATTTGCTCTTGTACATTCAGGTACCATGACATGCTGGTTATCGGATTTTTCTCTTGATGATGTGGGAACGTGGTTGGCAGGCCTGACACCAGGACTTGGCTAACAAGTTGTTTCTGTCCTTGGCACTGTCACGTGTCCTGTCTGATGTTCATGCTCGTCTGAGCACCACTCGTCTTTATGCCCTTTCCATGTGCTCTTGCGTGCTGACAAATGAGGCCTAAAGCTGTGAACTCCAGCTCTCCCCTTAGGGTCTCAATGCTGTACATCAAACCACGATCTTGGAAACTCGACTTTGGAGTCAGGGTAGAATTTTGCCTTTCAGCCTCCTCACGACCTAAAAATGTGATGGGCTCAGGGTGTGGGCTCAGACTGCCGTGGCTGGCATTCCCCGGGTGCCCGTTAACATCTTTAACCTCTCAAGTCATCATTTGCACTTCTGTAAAATATAAGTAATAACGGTACTATAAAATAGGCAAAAATTCAGTGAGATAATCCATGCAAAGAACTTAGATCTGTGCCTGTCTTACAGTAAGAGCTCAAAAAGTGATCACTATTACTAATTTTTATTACTTCTGCAACTCCAAATAATGCTGCAGGGATTTTATATGTAGATATGGAAACTGTAAAGGCACCTTTGAGTGTGCTGTTTTATCATTCTGTGTATTGTCTGCTTACATATGTCATGTTTCTTTAAATAATAATCTTTAAAATTTAGCTCTAGCAGAAAATGATTGTACACATAGGGCATCCTATGGCTTGCTCTCAGCAACCAGGGGACACAGGCAGCACTGGCATGTTCTGCTCATTTCACAGGTTAGGAAGCTGAGTCTTGGAATGGTAAATGGCTTTGTAAGAGCACATAAGCCATATGTGATGTGAGTGAGACTTAATCTCAATTTTTGTTTTTTGAAAGAAACTGTCTTTTGTACTTGTTGGGGAAACATAACATGGAAAGAAAAAAATGACAGGATTTTTCTGAGTAAAAGAAATAGGAAAAAAAATCTGGGAGAGCCTGTGTGATGCATTATCAGAAGCCAAACAGCATCCTTTGGATGCCCTCATGAAGCCAATGATCTTGGACTTGTAGATGTTTAGTTGAAAATGATTTGGAAAAATACAATTCTCCTTCTGCAGTAGCACTTATTCCCCTAAAGTTAAGTTTACTCTTAAATGATTTCAAATTCTACTAAAAAGATATAAGCAAGAATATTGTACCCTGGTGTTTTCAAGGAACAGCATCTCATCTGCATTTTTATCATCATTGTAAATTATTTGTTAAGAAACAAGTTGCATGTGGGTACATGCAGAAAACAAACTTTTTAAACAGTCTAGATGCCCTACAATTCATCTTTGTCTCTGCAAGTCAACAATATAATGCAGTTCCACAAAAGCAAATACATATACAAACAAACAAAATAATATTTTTATTATTATACTTTAAGTGCTGGAGTACATGTGCAGAACACGCAGGTTTGTTACATAGGAATACACGTGCCATGGTGGTCTGCTGCACCCATCACTCCATCATCTACATTAGGTATTTCTCCTAATGTTATGCCTCCCCTATCCCACACCCCTGCTATCCCTCCCCAACCCCCTACCCCTCAACAGGCCCCGGGTGTGTGATATTCCCCTCCCTGTGTCCGTGTGTTCTCGTTGTTCAATACTCACTTATGAGTGAGAACATGCAGTGTTTGGTTTTCCAGAAAAAATAATATTAAGCCAAATGGGTCAACACTAAATGAGTTATACTATATGACTGAGAGCCTCTGCATCTGTGTTAGGTGTTTTGTTTTGTTTTGTCTTTTTAAAACAAAACAAAACAAAACAAAAGTTTTAAGTTCAAGGGTACATGTGCAGGATGTGCAGGTTTGTTACACAGGCAAACTTGCGTCATGGGGTTCGTGGTACAGATTATTTCATCACCCAGGTATTAAGCCCAGTATCCATTAGTTACTTTTCCTGGTCCTCCTCCTCCCACCCTCTGCCTTCCAGTAGGTCCAAGTGTGTGTTGTTCCCCTGTATGTGCCCGTGTGTTCTTATCATTTGGCTCCCACTTATAAGTGAGAACGTGCGGTAGGTATTTTATTTGTCATGCCAAGTTTGAGCCTGAATGGTTTTATGAATTGGAGGAAAGGCAGCAAATGGTTCTACTTTCTTCAGCTTCTTGAGGACTAGTCCGAACTCATACCTTGCCTTATACTGTAAGCATTTGTCCTAGAGTTGGTACATAATAAGCACCTGGTAAATGCTGGGTAGTGAAATTGGGTAAGTCAAATGAGACAAACGAATAGAGACGCAATTACTTGGAGACATATTGGTGGAGGGAAAATTTCCCTGGTATCCTGAACTACATCATGGAAGAGGCGACTGTATTAATCAAAGGGGCTTGGCTGTTTCGTAACGCCTAGTGAGCCTCCGCAGAAGTCTGGCCACACAATCTGAACTCGAAATTGCTGAGGGAAGAGAACTAAGAATGTTTCAGATTCTTATTTGCAAAAAAAGACATATAGATTTTAAAGATCTGTATGTACTAAAAATATTTAATGAAGTTTTAGTTTTAGTTAGGATTAATATCATTATTTAGCGCAATGAGATGTGAAAAGCTCACTTTATTTTGTTATACTTAGCGCAGCATATGGTAAAAAGTTCAGTTAGTAGATTAATTTACAGACAAATTAATACTTTGAACTGAAGAAGTTAGATGTGAGAGGAAGAAGGGCACTATAGGCTGATGAAAAAAAATCCCAGAATTCATTTCTCTTGCAATGGCTGCCCACTTCACTTAACCCCTGCTTAGAAGGCCATCAGATGGAAACTTTAAGCAAAAGACAAAGTGTTTCCTCAAAAGCTGCAGTAATCTAGAGTTTGAGGGGTCCTCAGTGTTCCAGAATCTCACATTCCTTTTTTCCTTATCTCCTTTGGAAGGGTTTTGATTCACTCCTACAAAGCAATATCCCCTTTTCTTCAAAAACTGTCTGTATTTCAAGCCTTCTCTTTGAATGCCATGTCTTAGATGCAGCTCCACTAGAACTAGTTTAACCAAGTTGGCCAGTTCAGCGGTTACCAGGCAAGAGAGTCTCATTAGCTTTCCTCCTGGCTTGTACATAACAGGGAGGTGGCCATGGGGGTCTCGGGGGGTCTTGGTGAGAGATGGGGCTGTTTAAGCATCATCTGGGGTGGAGCTAGAATTCCCAGGAAGACTGGTTAGAACTAAATGTTCTTTTGTTCGATCTTGCTCTTACTTGAAAATCTCTCTGTAACAAGGGAGATTGTGCTGGCTCAGAAACACGTATATTTTCCCTTTCCTGATTATGGTATTCCCATAGAAATAAAAGTGATTTGGCTAAGCTTACCATTGCACCTTCACTTGCACTTACAAGCATATCAGTCCTTGTTTTCTTTGTACCAAAGACCTCTCAGTGCCCTTCCAAGTAGGAGAGATAGTCTCCTTTTTCTATTTGCTGTTGACTCCGTTTCTCTATTTGGCTTGCTTAGTAAACATTGAATTTACATATAACAGGGGGATAAGGTTCAGGACAAATAAACAACCACAGTTTAAGGAAGAAAGTGACACAAGACAGAAAGGTTATGGGGTAACATGCGCACCTGTCATTCAGTTAAAACTATGGGTTTTGATGTTTGCGTCAATCTGTGGGGTTATTGGGGCTTTCTTTTTTGTGGCAATAGTATTGCAGCTACAGAGGTAATTTGTGTTATTTTTCTTCTTCTTTCATTCAGTCACTGATGGTTTAGGGATCCAGTGCATCCATGCCAACTTGGGAATTGCTTGTGTTTCCCAAATGTTTAATTAGAAATCAGAACACATTTACAGAAATAAGGCTGAAATAAATTTCTCTGACATGTAAGGTATTTCTTATTTCTTCGATTTATTCCTTTATCTCTGTGAATAATGAGAGCTGCAGAGAAGTGAAACTGAGAGATTGAAAACTGACTAGCCAGCTGATAATGTTGCTTTCTCCAGTAGCTAATATTTGAGCACCCAATCTCTCCTAAGCAACTGCTTTTTGTGTTATTTTATTCAATACTCAGGAATCCTAAGAAGAGATATTATTACTTTTTGCATTTAATAAATAATCCAGAGAAATCAGTGATTTGCCAAGGCCACACAAGGATTTAACCCCAGGCAGTCTGAGTCCAGAGGCCCCTGCTTTGCTATATCACAGCTTTCCCAGGGCGTTTCATTCTCCACCAGCCATTACATTCTCATCTTCAACAAAGAGTTAGGTGTTAATCTGTGCCTTTTACTAGATGCTACATATTCTCAGTCTAAGGATTTATTTCCTTAATCAAATGGGTAATCCATGTGCTCTTGTGTGCTGACAAATAAATGAGGCTGAAAGTGTGTAATCCCATTTAATTAAGGAAATATTTAAATTGATTACTTCAAATGTAGTAGATGCTCAATAAATTTTTATTAAGTTGAATTTAGTTCTTATCTTCGTCCATCTGGGTTGTTATAACAAAATGCCATAAACGGAGTGGCTTATAAGCAACATAAGTTTATTACTAACTGTTCTAAAGGCTAGAAAGTTCAAGATAAAAGTGTTAGCAGATAAAGGCTGATTTCCTGGTTCTTTGATGGTAACTTCTTGCTGCACCCTCATATGGTAGAGAGAGTGGACAAGCTCCCTTAGGCTTATTTTATAAGGGTGCTAATCCTATGCATGACATAATCCAATTACATCCTGAAAGGCCCCTCTTTCTTTCTTTCTTTCCTTCCTTCCTTCATTTGCTTTTCTTTCTTTCTTTCTTTCCTTT
Source organism: Plecturocebus donacophilus (assembly GCA_004027715.1). Lineage (NCBI taxonomy): Eukaryota > Metazoa > Chordata > Mammalia > Primates > Pitheciidae > Plecturocebus > Plecturocebus donacophilus. The sequence goes on from PVKP010002179.1 coordinate 21,358, forward strand.
TCTTTCTTTCCTTCCTTCCTTCCTTTCCTTTTCTTTCTTTCTCTCCTTCCTTCCTTCATTCTTTCCTTTTCTTTCTTTCCTTCCTTCCTTTCCTTTTCTTTCTTTCCTTCCTTCCTTCCTTGTTTCCTTTTCTTTCTTTCCTTCCTTCCTTCCTTCTTTCCTTTTCTTTCTTTCCTTACTTCCTTTCCTTTTCTTTCCTTCCATCCTTCCTTTCCTTTTCTTTTTCCTTTTCTTTCTTTCCTTCCTTTCCTTTCCTTTCTTTCCTTCCTTCCTTCTTTCCTTTTCTTTCTCTTTTTCCTTCCTTCCTTCCTTCTTTCCGTTTCCTTCCTTCCTTCCTTCCCTCTTCTCACTGCAACCTCCACCACCCGGATTCAAGCGATTCTCCTGCCTCAGCCTCCTGACTATATGGGCCTACAGGTGCCCACTACCATGCCCTGCTACTTTTCGTAATCTTAGTAGAGATGGGGTTTCACTATGTTGACCTGGCTGGTCTCGAACTCCTGACCTCGTGATCTGCCTGCCTCGGCCTCCCAAAGTGTTGAGATTACAGGCATGAGCCACCGTGCCCGGCCAAGGCCCCACTTTCTAATACCATCACCTTGGGGGTTAAGATTTCAACACAAAAATAGGGGTGGAATGAGGTGGGATACAAATACTTAGATCAAAAGAAGTCCTTAGTACTATTCCTAATCTACATGTTCTCAACATGCTGATAAACTAACTCCAAGTTTTCTCTTGAGCTCTCAGCCAATTCTTAAGCTGCCTACTGGACAATTCCAGCGGAATGTCATAAAACTAGTGCCTCCAGTGCAGCTTGTCCCAAATCCAGCTCAGGGCCTCTCCCTTTCCCTTTCTTCAGATTAGTTCTCCTCTGTGTTCTCTGTATCAGTTTATAGGCAGTATTCCTAGCTATAGAAATATCCTGCCCTATCCACGATGGACCCAACTAAAACTTAGGGGTCATCTTCCACATCTTCATTTCAACACACTTTCCCCATCATCCAGGAAAGGTGAAGCTTTTTAGAAACTGTCACACATATCACATTTTAACATTCATTCATTCCTTTGAAATACATGCATTGAGCACCTGCACTGGGCCAAGTGCTTTTCTAGGGACACAGATGAATAAGATGAGGCCATCCGATGAGAAGACACAACATAGTGAGGAAGAAAGAGCTTGGATGTAAAGATGGATTATAGTCATTTATTTCTGTTACTCTCGAGAGAATATAGCTGTATGAAGGGAGGATTTTTTTAAATCTTCAGTATCTAGCACGATACCTGACATGTAATTGGTGATATACATAAAGGCTTAAGTGATAAATGAATTAAATTACTACCAATATGGTATATTATGGATTCCTTCATTTGTTCTTTTCATAATATGATACTGATGCTTGCCCCCATTGAATTCTTATTTTACCCTGATTTATTCTCTGGTGTGTGGTTGGAGATCATCACTCAATCTATATTGTTAGCTCTGTGAGTCAAGAGGTAGTATCTGTAAACCCAGACGATTCATCACAGTGGTTTGGGGTCAACAGACACTCAATGTTTATCAAACTGAGTGGGCTCATGGGTCCTATTGGTTTGAAGTATGGGAGTCACTGGGCATGGAACATTCTTACTTTGACCACTAGTTTGTGCTATGTCTGAGTAATGGGTCATTAACATTAGGTTGGTCGTCAGGGTTTCCACCTGAATAATTTTATAGGATTGAGGGTAGGAAACAACCAATTTAGAACAGGATCACTCGCCGAGTTGAGAAAAGATCACGTGCTTCTTTTGAGTTGACATTGGAGCCCCATTTAGTTAAATGGTAGGTAAACAGTAAGTAGAACATAGGGAGAAGCTTGATGGTGTCTGCCAAACTTGTCCCTGCTGTTTGCAAGTGAGATTTGCTGCAACCTCACTCATGTATGAAACAGTAAAGAGGAACCAGTCAAGGTATTTATTTATTTAGCACCAGAGTCAGCAAAATCCTGTCTTCCCTCAAGTAGTTAAAAGGAATAGCACACTGGAGAGAGAATTGCAAACACTGGTTCCCATAAAAGAAATGTGAACTGGTTCTGATAATGCCAACGGTTACCTGACATACATTCTTCCTATAGTGTTTTAACAAGCGGGACTATTTTTAGGGAAATTCTTTGCCTTGAACTAAATTTATGGCCTTAAAGTCTTCTCGTCTATTTTTCGTGTGTGTGTGCTCCAACGGTCCAATTTATAACTGACACCTTTACTACCTACCAGCATATCAGTTTCATCTCCCAGAGGAAGAGAAAACCAGACCCTGTGACTAGTGAACTGGATTGAAAATCTAGTCTAATGCTGACAGATAAATGCACTAATTTTCTTCTGTGACCGGTTCTGCATTGCAGGGTGAGCCTGCTTCTAACAACTCCCTCAAAAGGCTCTGTAACCCGTCCAAAAGATGATGTCAAGTGCTACAAGGACCCAGGTCAGCCCTGCATCATAGGTAACAGTTACCCCAGTGATAAAGTTACCAGGCAGGTTTTGAATGAGATTGTGTTTTTAAATGAAAGACTGGCTGGAAATGTAGACTTGGACCAAGCCTTAATAGGGGAAAATTTGAGACAAACAGAGGTTAGCATTTGGTTTCTTTGTGGTGTTCAGCAAAGGTCAGGGAAGGTTCTAATACAGAAGGAACCCAAAGTTTCAATGAGGCGTTGTGGTGCTCCAGTAATACACGAGCATGTAGCCTAGACAAAGTGAACTCTAGCTTTAGCCAAGAGCAATTTTATGAAATCGGAGCCCCAGTCATTCAACTGAAACTGGTCGCTGATCTTGGATAAATCCGTGAGCAGTTGAAGACCCGCTGAGCATCTTATTTAATTTTATTCTGAGGAAGAGGTGGCACCCCTCAACGCCCATGCCAACTGTTTCGATCAAATGGGGAGGGAGGACATAAACAGCAGGCATGAGACCCGTCAGATAGCTTTAGAGATTAACTTTATGGGTTTTCTCCTATACACCAGAGTCATGGCTGTAGAGGCAGCTCATGAATTGACCAGACCCCAAATGGCAACCATGTTCCCATTATCCATCTGTTGTGTTCCTCACAAAGGTTTAAGTACAAGATTGATTATGCATGTCTGACAATGTGAAGTACCTCTGAGTAAAGAAACTAGAAACAGTTTCTCACTCTGGACAAAAGATGTACATCCAGAAGACAAATGGTGAAAATCGAGGCACTAAATACATAGGAGATACCTGTGTTGCCGTAAAAAAAATATGAAAAGTTTTTGAATGATCTGAAGTATTTAATATCTTGATTTAAAGTGTCTATAAAGTTGATTTTAAAAATCAATGCGTGAAACTCTCTTCAAAGCAAACACAGTGAGAAGCCGCATCCTAAAATCAAGCTTTATGTGGGGAAAAGTAAGGAATTGTTACGGCACAAATCTAAAATTAAACCCACTGCAACTAAAAGGAAAAACCAGATTGTTTGCTCAGACGAAGTGTATTATGTTGGCATGAACAAAATGAACATATTTTCAATTTGGAAAAGACAGCGGGAAGGGGGCTGTTTTGCACGAACGGTCGTGAAGACGGGCACTCCAGGCAGAGGCGGGGCGCGAGCTGCCGGGCTTCTCCCTGCGCAAGGTGGAGCTCAGGCTCGCGGAAGTCGCGCTGCTCGAGCCCAGGGGACGCGGGTCCCGACCCTCCAGCAGCTGCGGCCCCGCCGGCTCCAGCGCAGGCTGCCCGGGCCGCGCGTCCTGGGCCAGGCCCTCCACGTGCGCGCCAGCCTGGTCGGGAGAGCTGGCGGCTCCTCCCTGGTGATCTCTCGCGGCGCATCCCTCCTCGGGCGCCACCTGTTTCTTTCTCTGTGACCCTTTTTGATTGGCAAGAACGATGTTTTGTCAATGATTCCTGACTCCAGGGGATTTCAGAAGGGTCTTCTTTCTTCCCTCTTCATCCTGAAAGGGGACTTTGCTTGAAATTTCCTCAGTGGAAAGAAGAGAGAAGTCAGAAAAATAGTACCTTCGCAGCGCAGAACTTTATCTACTGCAAAGCCCTTTCCCATGCCTTATCTCCTCAATACTCCCCTGTCAGGGGGCCGGGCAGGGGTTCTTCGGCCCCATTTTGCAGATGATGACCCTGAGGCTCAGAGAGGTTAACTGTTTTGCTCAAGCTGGCACAGCTGGTAAGTGATGTCCAGGGCAAGAACTCTGACTCCTGCTCTCGTGCTTTTTCAGAACACACCAGATTTTATCACAGTGAGCACGTGCTGCTTTCTACAAAGAGATTTGGAATAATATAGATGACGAGGTGTGTTTTGCAGTTCTTGTTGACTTCCATGTGTTGCTACTACTGCCTTATTTTCACATTCCAAAGTAACTTTTTATTATTTATCATCTTGAAAAGTGGGTAATTATGTTTCATATGTTTTCCTTTAGATAACCATAGTCCTGTTGTAGGTAATATGCTGCTTATGTGTCCTTGGGATCTTTCAATCGATCGATCGGTCGATCGATCGATAGATGGATGACAAAGATTTGCAGACATGTCCTTTTTGATATTGACAGTAACATATTCATTTGTATTTGTTTTCCAAAGGAATACTTGATGGTATTTTGTGCTTTTCTCTAATTCTCATTCAAAACTTATAAAACTGTTCATGCCCAAAGATTTTTGAAGACAAGAATTTCGGAGGAAACCTCAATCACGTTATATCCGATATCTTCCAATGATTTTAAAGTTTCACTAGAGGGCACTCCCACTTCATGGCCAGAAGGCGGTCAGGACAAAGGACCATAGTGGTTTGGATGCTTAACTTGCTGTACATACTATTTTGTTTTCTCTTTCTCACTCTCTCTCCTCTCTCTCTCACCCATTGTATAAAAACTAAGTGAAATTATACAGTTCTTCCTTTAAACATATAAATAGAAATGAACTACATTGAAAAACTAGCAAACATCCACAACTGTGAATTATGGTTCACCTTGTGACATAGAACACATTATTCAAAATGTTCTGCATCGATTTTTTGGTTGTCAACATAAATAAAAGTATGAAATATAGTGTGAGACATTGGCTTAGTACATTAAGAAATATGCCTTATTGAGCGACCTGAGGAAGCAAGCCAAGAACTACTGAGCACTTATTTCCAGATTGTAGGATCGTCATGATCATCTTTGCTGGTAAATCTTTGGGTAAATCCAAGTCACAAAGATGTGTAGGGTCAGGAAATGAGAATTCAAGGGAAATCCAAATGGACAATCAAATAATATTGCTTTAGAGTAAATTAAACGTTAGGGCTCACTTTTTAATGTATATATTTTTATGTATCGAAGAATCTGAAGGTTATTTTAAATACATATTTTAGCAAAACAGTGAGCATTTCTTGTGAGAGGAAAATAAGGCATTTCAAAGTTAGAAGGGAAGTAGTCCTTTGCCAACTATAGAACCCCACAGAACCCTTGGGCTGGAAGCTTCAAACTGATTTCAACCCTTTGGGGGTTTGAATTTCTTTACTGTTGGCAAAACACAACTTCCTGCTTCAAAGAGAAATGGCATTAAGAAGGCCTGTTACAGAGAGACTCAAAAGACTTGTTGGACACCAAATCACTCTTACAAAACACCATTTTCCTGAGTTTAGCAAAGATTAATCAGAAACATATGGATTAAGTTTTTCTTTGGAATTACATTGGCTTATAAAATAAGGGAAAGCGGGCATGGTAAAAATGCTCTGAGCTTTGTAGAACTCCAGAACGTTTGAGAAGTGGGTGAAGAGGCTGGCGGACTCAGGGAACCCACTGGATTTTCCTGTGCTAACTTGAACATCCTTATCTGATTTAGATTTATATCAAAGGCAAAATAAACAATACAACAGTCTGCCATTATTATCCGCAAAAAGAAACACACATTTACTTCTTAACCATGCACATACATACTTCAGTGGAAATGTAGGCATATGTATTTATTTCACAGTGATGTAAAACTTAATTATTCATATGACCTAAAAGGTTTCATGTTGTACGAATAGAAAGTAGTGCCTCCAATGTAGCCTAAGTTGAGGACTCCTTGGGAAACTTATCTCAAACAATTAATTACTGGAATTAAATTCTTTTCTGACAACTCTAGAAGTACACCTACTGTGAAAGACCTACAACGGCCATCATGTGGGAAAAATGCTCACTCCAATGGGTGATGCCGAAACAACTTTACTACCAATCACAAAACCAACTAACAGTGAGTAGGCTTAACTGAGTTATGTTTTAAAGGCATCTAAGATGAACAACAAAGCAATCCCAGGCAATCAGGAATTGATGACAGAAATCACTAAAAATTGGCAGATCCTACTGAAGTTTCTCCCCCTAATCCAAGTAATCAGAAATGAAGCACAATGTTTAAAAAAAAAAAAAGAAAAAAGAAATTTGAGATGCAACTAATGGATTTTATAAGTCATGAGATACAAAGTTTCTCTCTTCTGCCAATTAGTCAAGGGATATTATATGAAGTTGCCTTTATCATACACACACAGAGCCACACACACACACACACACACACACACACACACACACACACACACACGTTTACTCTTATAAATGTTTAATAATCATTTATAGCAGGATTAGATAAATTTCAGAAGTCCTATCTTTAGATATATATCTAATAAATGTTAACCCTTTTATATAACCAAATAAAAATGTTTTCCCCAGGAAGTGTGATGATGAACAGTCTATAATCAAAAGGTTCTTGCTATGAAGGATGTTCAGCTTTCCTTTTAAACATGTACCTGGAAAATAATACCAACTTCTATCAAGCGTTGGATTTAGCCCGTTATCATGTGCAAATGTACCTGCCTATTAACTTACAGATTGGGCAGGTATTTTACTAAGGTGCAGTATTTCTGTCCTGGGTCATAGCTTGAGTTATTCTCCCTTTCAAGGTTCCCAATGCTTCATCTGTCACTCTTATTGTCAAATGTTCTATTTTTCCTGTCCCTGCCAGCAGTGATTTCAATTTGGGCTTGACTTCAAGACAGGCCACATTGTATCTGTGATGTCAATGGAAAGGGGATAAAAGTCATTAAAGATATTTGTTATTTTGAAAGGTTAAAAGAGTTTTTCTTGGTGGGTAACACTTTCTCTGGAAAGAACCTCAACTAATTGTCTGGCCAGGGAATGGGCACCTAAGTGAGAAAAAAATATACTTAATAAAGCATTGGCGTCTATTATTTTTCCTCTTTCATTGTCCAGTGCCTCTGGGCCTGGTGGGCTTTCTGGAGGCATCTGAGCTCAATATTCCTTCAAACAGCAGAGCAATGATTACACTGCTGGGCTGATTCTCTTTCTGTCTGCCCTAGGTAAGGGATTCTTGCTTCAAACACCATTTATTGTAGAAACTGTTGCTAGGGATCTAGAAATTGTGTGTGTATCCTTAAAAGAGTCCCAAAAAGACAGCGTTGGAGATTCATATAAAATACCATTTTGTTGTGCTTAGTACCTGCCTCACCTAACACTCACTGCTCTATAGCAGTAGTCAGAAATTAAGAATACAATGCTCTCTAAAGGGCCAATGGTACCCACGTGATTTGAGTTCTTCTAAAAAAGGTAATGATGGTAAAAAGCATAGGAACTCAAGAACAACAAACCAAACCCACACCAGCACACAACTTCCATCTGTGTAACGCTTTGAAAAGAAGAAAGAACCAATTTGTGTCATTTCCTTTTGTCAGATTATAGGGGAGAATGCACAAAACAAGTAGCATACTTTTAGTTATATTAGATTTGGGGTTTACTTTAAAAGACCCTTGCAGATTAAGAACAATCACAATGGAATAAACTCATCCTTCAGTGGGAAAGTAAGATTTTTCTCTAGATATTGTTCACATGTGGATGGCAATGAGTCTCTGACAGTCACTATTTTCTAAAATGTAGTTACCCGAACACATCTGAATAACACAAAAGAGAAAGGAACATTTTGATGTGTTGAAGAAAGTTGTTTTGACAAATGTCAGTGCCTGGGTCTCGCTGGCTGAGGCCTGTTGTTGACTCTGCAAGGCTGCCTGACTGCTATAGCTTACGCCACTCTGTCGGGGAATTGGACATGCCCAACACAATTCATTTCCATTTCTCTACAACATTACAAGCTTCCTTGGCAGCAAAATCACATACTCTTATCACAAAAATAAATGAGAGAAAAGAAGACATACATTTCTGTCAAGTTATGTCAAGACATATTTGGTATGTATTTCACTTCACTACCACTGACAGCAAAGATGTCACATATTCTTAATACAAAGTAAAGAAGTATTTTCCCTTTTTTTCCCTGCAAGGCATCAATTTCATTTTATTCACTTATAAGCACTGGTGACAGGAAGGTGTCTTTTTAAAACAAAGCTTCAAAAAAGGCAAAAAAGGGAATGGTGGTTGTGTTTGCTGGATTTCTGAATGGACATATTGTACATGAATTTAATTTGACAGTATCATAACAACCACGATAATAGTCATCTATCACCACTTTATTATCCATTTTCACAACACACGTTCATTGCTCTGATTTACTCCTTTCTGTGCATGTAATAGGATGGTTTAAAATCAGTCATAGTGATATTGATTTTCCTTTAAAGAAGCCAATGGCTAAAAAAGAAAAAAGGAAGGACAGAAGGAAAGAAAGAATGAAGGTAAGAAAGGAAGAAAGGAAAGAGAAATGAATTAGTTTACTCAGAAAGAGATACAAGTCCCTAATACTAAATAAAACAAAAATCTTGGAAGATCTAAGTGGGATATATTAGAGAAAGTTAACATTAGATTATCATTTGGGCAGTTTATATTTGGGTCAGTATTATAATGATTGACCTTTATATTTTACTTCATGATGTTCTAGTTAATTATGTTTTGACAAGTGTGTGTAAGAATTCAGTTCAATAGAAGGATGCTTCCTCTAGTTACCTCACCAGAAGTGGGTGGAGCTCCTTCTTCTGCAGTTGACACCCAAACCACACTCAACTGGGCCAATATCACTCAGAGAAAATATGAGGTTTCCCAAGCCATTCTTACTCCTGTCTTCAGGGAGAGCCTTCCTTAAGAATGTTTTGCTTATTGTTCTTTAGATGCCACTGTACTCATATCTATGACACTTAGAAATCTATAGAATGTAGGAGCTAAGAGTTATTTTAGAGACTATTTAGTCAAACACCCTCATTTTACAGCTTAAAATGAAAAACCCAGAGCAGGTGAAATCAAACAGGCAGCTTGCCATTAAGTTAGACCTAGGAAATAATATTTAACCTGGTAGTAATGAAAGATCATTAGAGATTTCTATGTAAGGAATTAATATAATAAAAGTAATGGGTATACATCACCGCATTCTAGGTTTTCAGTTATACAAAAAAGTCCAAAAAAGTTCTTAGAACTTCATGGACAGCCAGATATACACAACTAAACACTGGGGAGCCAAACACAGTGTTGCAACTTTTTCATCAACTGGAGAAATAAAAACAAATGCATTATCACTGAATAAATATTTATTGAAATTTTATATAAGAAACATTTTTAATAGAAAAACTGTTGAGGCCAGGCCCAGTGGCTCATATCTGTAATCCCAACACTTGGGAGGCTGAGGTGGGAGGCTCACTTGGTCCCGAGCAGTTTGAGGCTGCAGCAAGTTATGATCATGTCACTACATTCCAGCCTGGATGACAGAGTGAGACCCTGTATCTAAGAAGAAAAAGAAAACATTTTCAAATTTTTGAAGTTTTTCAAAACTGAAATTTAAACCACTCCATGGAGATTCTGAGTCCACAGGTCTGGGATGAGGCCAGGTATGGGGGAACTACTGACTTATTTCACCTACCCCTCTAAAGCAGAAGCTTTTCCTAATCTTTGAGAGACAATACCAGAGGCTCTGCTGGATGCCCGTTCTATTTGGGATCCTTCCTCTTTGAAAGAGATTTTAAAAATCTGTCTCTACAAAGGGCTGAAGATTTGGGCTCTGAAGATGGGCATACAAGTTCAGCTCATTTTCCTCACATTAAAAAAAAGGAATTATAGTAAGGAATTCCCACTCTACAGGACTGTCATGAGGCCTAAATAGGAATATAAATGTGAGAATTCTGTGTAAACTGTAAAATGCTCCACAAATGTTAGTCACTGTCGTAGTATTTAGGAGCTGGCATTTGATTTGTCAATTTTTCTCAAAGGCTAAATTAAAAGCCAAATAATGCTCCTCACCCCATACCTGAGTACGAAAATTCTCAAAGTAGAACATGCTAAACCAGGGATATTTTGTCCTAGATGAAACCTGAGTTTATTATTTGAGGTTTCATTTTAACATTGAAATGGCTAGAGAACAAAGGGAGATCTTAAAATCACACAGCTGTTTCTCGGAATCTTCATCAAGAAGAAATGCCATAATTGTGCTCTTTTCCTGACTCATGTTTATATTGTAGAATTAAAGGGCATCCTTTTTCTAAGGAAACAAAAAGCACAGGAGAACCCAAGGCCATACTTATTGGCACCTACACTAACTATCGATAGCATTAGAAGCAATGAATGCATTCCGTGTTAGAACTGAAAGGTACTTTAGACCTCGCAATTCAGCTCCCTTATTCTGTAGCTGAGGAAACAGAGACCCTTTCAGTGAAGGGGAATGAGTTGCCTAATATACCACAGATCTCCCAGTCTGGTGTCCTTTCTAAGACGATACAACTGTGAAGGGCTGATCCAGTTGTTTCTATCCCACCTGTGAATGGGCAACTATTGAACATACATAAACAATGCATACGCAATCACACATTCATATATCGGACATACACAAGGAGCAAAATGGCCCATGATGACACTGCTCCCTTCCTCCCTCCCCTTCTCTAGGGACCAGGTACATTTGTTTGTTTCTTCCTCTGCTGATTGTTTCACTGGTTCATTCATTCAGCAATCAAGTGATCCTCAAATATTTGGTGAACAGTTACTATGTGTAAAGCACCAAGCTCAGCAAAGCGAGAAACAGGAAAAGCAAAGGCAGTATGAAAGGGAAGAGTTAGGTATGTGGAAAATAAACCCTCACTGGAAATACAGAGGTCCAGTGTGAAATGCAGGAGTTAAAGCAAGACAGCTTATTTCAGTAGCGCCAAGAGTGACATAGATGAGTTGAAAGTAAATTTACAGCAGCTTGGAAAAGAAAAGCTCGGTTAGAAATAAAGACTGATTAAAAACAAAGAAGCAAGAAAAACCAGTGAATGAAGGGCTCAGCAGAAGGTGAGTCCCATGGTATCAGCCTCTTGTCTGTCTTATGCACTGATGTACGTGCTGAGTATTGGGTAAATATTCGTGAACTGAATGGTATCGTGGCAGGATGTCTTCTCCTTGAATCTGGACTCTCAGTTCCTTAACCTGAGACAGGAACTTTAACCCACAATGTGGTGGACTTAAGACACTGTATTTGTTAAAAGTTTGGCCCAGAGCTTTGCGCCTTTTCATTATGGTTGCTTTTGAGGAAATTCCTGAATTTGAGGAGTGGTTTTTGTATTATTTCATTCCTTTAGGAATAAAAATACCCCCATATTTCAATGTTTCAATAGGTTTAATGTCCCAGGAAGAATTAACTGCTAAAAAGTAGATAAAAACATGTTTGTAGGGTGCACCTTTTTTTTTCACCTTAGGCTCCAATGTGGCTTGGTGTCTTGGCATGGTACTGGCCTTTTTTCAAAATTTTGATATTTGGTTATCATTGATTTTTGCATTAATTTTTATTCTTAAAAATATTACATTAAGATTGTGTTGAGCTGGATTATGACTTTTTTGCATCCTTCACCTCCTAGCCCTTAAAGTTTGTGCCCAAAGCAAGTGCCTCACTTGCCTTAAGTCAATCCCAGCCTTGAGGACAACCCTTTCCAGGCAGTTTCACCACAGCTCTGCCTGAGCCTCTTTACACATTACAGCCTCGTCAGTTGTCTAAGGGGAACCTGGAGATTGACAAGAGATGGAGAAAGCAATGGATCCTGAGACGAGAAGCTGGGGAAACTCATACCTTTAAGAACCATATTGTGGCTGGGCGCCGTGGCTCACGCCTGTAAACCCAGCACTTTGGGAGGCCAAGGCAGGCAGATCACTTGAGGTCAGGAGTTCAAGACCAGTCTGGCCAGCAAGGTGAAACCCCAGCTCTACCAAAAATACAAAAATTAGCTGGGCGTGGTGGTGGGCCCCTGTAATCCAAGCTACTTGGGAGGCTGAGGCAGGAGAATTGCTTAAACTCCAGAGGCGGAGGTTGCAGTGAGCCGAGATGGCACCACTGCGCTCCAGCCTGGGCAACAGATCAAGACTCCATCTCAAAACAAAACAACAGCAAAAACAAACAACAACAAAAAACAAAGCACCCCTATAACCTTCTCGCTCAGTGTGGCTGTTTATTACCTTTTTTTTCTGCTTCATTAATATAAGAGAGGAAGAATAGGGTGGATTCTAAGACAGAAATTTACCAGTGGATGGAGAAAAAAATGGGGTTGGGGTAGAGTGGGTGGCACAATTTGTGAATAGCTTTAGAAATCAGAATCTGTCAGGGACTGGAGGATCTGGGGGTGTGAGTGTACTCTGTTCAAAGTCATATTTTAAATCTATTATACAGTTTAGTGGAATTTGTTATCGACAGAAATAATTAGTTCCTTTTATAAGGTCAACTAGAGCTGTGCAGGGTAATTTTATTGTGTTTCTAAACCAATTAAAAAGTATTACATACATATAGTATATAAAGTTAGGAAATACTTACAATAGAAAATAAAATAAAAATCATCCATAATCTTACCACCCAAAGATAACCACTGTTAAACATTTTAGTATGGTAGTTGGTAATTTTTTCCAAGTCTTGTTACTGTAATGTAAATGATATCATACTTCATTTGCAGTTCGGCTTCCTTTTTATTTACTATTATATCTTGAGCATTTTCTCCTATCTTTAAAATCATGAACATATATCTTTTTTTTTTTTTGAAATGGAGTCTCACTCTGTCACCCAGGCTGGGGTGCAGTGGCGTGATCTCAGATCACTGCAACCTCCGCCTCCCGGGTTCAAGCGATTCTCCTGCCTCAGCCTCCTGGTAACTGGGATTACAGGCGCCCACCACACCCGGCTAGTTTTTGTATTTTAGTAGAGATAGGGTTTCACCAAGTTGGCCAGGCTGGTCATTTCTAATAACTGTATAACATTCTATTGCATGGGTTTAACAGGTCTCCTGTGGTTGGACATTTAGTCTAGTTTTAATAATAGTCAGTATAATAATTCTATAATAAATATTCATCTTTGTACATTATTAATTGGTTTAATTTCTGTCCATTGACTTAGGCTAGATTTTTTAAAGTGACTATCAAATGTTTTTATTTTTGAAGAACATATAAATTTTTATTTAGGTATTTATTTGTTTAGCTCTGTTTTTTAAGGTATAACTTAAATACAGTTTCACACTTTATTATATATGCTCTCAACGGATCTTTCTACTGATTTAGTGTCTCCGAGAAATACCAAGGTTCTTATAGTTATTGAAAAAAATGTATCAGTGTAAATGCTGGTGATTAAATATTTCCATCAGAAATTTTTCTGGAGAAATCCACTACTATATATTTTTTCTTTTGAATAAAGGTTCTTTGAGTTATTGAAAGTAAATGAGAATTTGTCTGTTTCTCTACTATTTTTGAATGCCTTATTTACTTCTGTATGTGACGTCCACGTCCATGATAAACAGGATGATAGAAGAAATCCAGTCGCTTTTGTATGTCAACTCGTCGAATTTTCCTAGGTCACAGTTAGGGTTGGTGCTCTGGATAGGCTGCCTTTGAAGAATGACTCTATTTCTTTTGCTTCCTAGCTTGGGTTAGTCTGGTATGTTTTAAAAATAAGTATGCAGACAAATTTCCAAGTGTTCCCTCCAGCTGCTGGCTGTTACTTTCGTGGGTGGCCGCCCCAGGGGCTCCCGGGGCTTCCCGTTAGTTCTACTCGCTGGCCGTGGCCAAGGCCTTCCCTCTCCCAGGGCCCCGGTGTCTGTGCTGGTTACAGTGGAGCCCGATCCCTCAGCCCCACCAGGAGCAGATATAGACAGAAGGGCAGTTTCCCAAGAGCCATCTGGTGGCCGATTATGAAGTTTAACGTCGCTACTGAGAGATGCATCTCTGGGACCATCAATTATTGGTTCCATGACCTTCTCCCCTCCCCAGCTCCTGAGAATAATCAATACAAATGCTTTTTTCTGTGCCTAACTTGTGTCACACACTTATGCTGAACTCTTTACAAACATCATCTATTAACTCTTCAGAGCAACTTTCTGAAGTGGGTATTATTACTTCCATTTTAAGATGAGGAAACTGAGGCCAAAAGATCCCAGAGCTCAGATTCAAGAGCATATGCAGCCCTGCGCGGTGCAGTCTTTGCCCACCTTCGTATACCTCACTTCTCCATTCCAGGCGGGCAGGAGCTGATGGGTGCTAATGACAAAGGGAACTCACTAGACAAAGACGGAAGGTCAAAAGTTCCTCTCTGCCTTTCTGGTAGAGGGGTGGGGAGGGTGCAGACCAGCAACAAAATATCAGAGCAGGGCTCCTCCTACCTCCTAGCCTAGTTTCCTCCTACTTCCTAGAAACTTCTCTGTCTCCCTCCCGCCTCTCCCAAGAGCTTAATGACCTCTCTCTTGACTCTAGATTGCCCAAAGTCCTCCTCTTTAGCAGTCTGCTGGCTGCAGCTCCTTCCAGAATGCCTCACACTCTAACAGTGCACTGGAGACGAAAAGGAACACTCGTCTTTTTCCTCTTTTACCCCTCTCCAACACTGGTCTGCTCCACTCATCATTCACAAAGGTCTAATGGTGCGGGACTTTACCACACCAAACTGTTACCCCAGCCTTTAATCATTTCCAAAATAAAACTCCCTTGGGAAACCACTGTGTGGGAACAGAAACAGCTCTAGGTCAGAGCACTGGAAAGCTGATTTCTCACCCTAGATTTGCCATTGATTCAGCAGCCGTTTTGCAAGTGGCTGCTGCGGACTAGGAGTTTCTGGACAGAGGACGACACTAAAGTAAAAAGCACGGGTCCCTGTCCTCCAGAAACTCCACGGGGAGGCTTGAGCATTTGGCTGAGTGAACTAACAGTCCTCTGACCTGCATCACCTGTAGGACGGTAACTAACAGTATGTTCACTGTCTGCCTCATGGGCTCCTAGTGTCTTCTTGCCTCACCACCACTTCTGCTTTTCGGTTGCCAAAAGATTGCTTTAAAACACAATACTGATCATGCCGCTTCCTCGCTGAAGACCTTCAGCGATGCCCTATTTCCTTCAAGGTAAAAACTGTCTCGCCGGCCTGTTGGGCAAGACCCTTGGTGGCCAGACATCTGCCTGCCTGTCCTGCTTCGGCTCTCTATCTACATGTCCTCACATGCAACCACGTCAGCTCTGCCATCGTGTTTTCTGTCTCCTCTGCCAGGAAACCTTTCCTGATGCCAAGGTGCACTCCTCTGGCCTCTCTCCATGTTTCATGCTTACTTCTACCAGCACTTCTCACTCTTAGCCCCAAGCTTTTGAAGATGGAAACCGTACCTAGCATGATGTTTAGCTTACAATAGGTGCTTAATAAATGCTGGATTAAAGAAGGGAAACTCCAAATGAGTGGAGTGGTTGTATTTCAGTAGCTTACTCTTTTCAATGCCACTTAAATAGTCCCACAGCAGAACCGTTGTTTGATAACATTCAGTCCCAGTGGTGGGAGAAGCATATGTCCCCAGGTCTCTTGACACTAAGGGAAGAAGCTCATGATGGCTCATACTTTTTTTTCTTCAAAGGAGGACTGGTTATAGCACTGAAGAGCTTCTGAACTACTAGAGCTCAGAGATTATCATCAATAAACATGGATAGTTCCATGAGATAGAGCCTTGGATGACCCTGTCAGGAGTGATCCAGAACCTCAACAGCTTTCCTGTTCCGGCCCTGGCGTGCAGGGCAGACAGCCACACCAGCAGGGATAAGCCAACACAAGAGATGACTCAAAGAAGCAGAGGACGTGCCGGGCACTGGATTGGGATTTAGGGTCTTCAGAGAGCCTCAAAGCAGTGCCTTGAACTAGTTCCTTTCTCCGGGCCAATTCCAAAAATGCTGTTTGTATCCCAATCCCCATAGTCCTTTCATGCTCACCATAGACCCAGTGCCTGGCCGACGGGTCCTGCTGCAGAGACTTGGGCCCAGATGTCTGCATCTGCTTTCCTTGCTAGTTTCTAAGACAAAGCCTTGATCAGAAAACCAACTCACAAAAAAAATCTCTCTTGGTTCCAGCCCCACTCTGGTCGATCCCAGCAGCCTGTGAAATTTCTTTGGGAAGTAGGAGTGTATTCAAATGTGAATAAACTGCATAGCTCCCTTGCTAAAGCCATACTCTAAAATCCTTAGTCTTCATAACTTACTGACATGGACCATCATCGTGTGATCATCAGCCACATCAATAAAGAGAAGTATTTAGAATAGGTTCCTCTTTAAATCTTGGATCTAATTTTAGACCTATGTGTGTCTGTGTGTCGGGACGCCCCCACCCCATCCTGACACACAGACACACATGCACACACAGGGGTACCTGGCTGGCTTCCCCACTGCTTTGCCTTCGTTCATGCTGATCCATTCGCCTAGGACGTACTTAGACCCAATTCATCCCACAAAGCCAACTTAAGCCTTTTTTCCTTCATGTTCTTACAATATTCTCCTTCCCAAAAACCATTGCTAGCACTCACTGCACCATTTAAAAGTTGCATGTTAATAGTCTTTCTTCACTAGTTCTCAGCACCGTAGGGCAAAGGCTGCACCTCACTCAGCTCGGCCTCAGTATCTGGTTCACAGTAGTCACTCACTGTGAGACACTCTCCAAACCCAACATTTCCAGGCAGCTTTCCCTGATCACGGCAGCCCATGCCGATCCCCCTCCTGGCTCTCAGATCCCACCGTGCACACTCAGAACTGTGCAACTTGATGTCTACACTCTTCTTGAGTCGGGTCATGCTCTTTCTATGCTGTTCTCACAGTCAGATCCTCAAGGATGCAGAACCTGTTGCATATCCCTTCTGTTGGCCCCGCAGGTCCTGGAAGTGCTGGGTGAGAGAGATACAAAAATTAGTTGTGGGTTACTTGTTTTCTGAGAAAGGAAGGGGCAGTAACTAAACGATCATAAACCACCACAAAAAAAGAGGGATTTCAAGAATCATGTGGGCAGGGATTTTCTCAGGAGTGGTACTGCCCGGGTCAGACATGGGGGGCTTTATTTGTTTTTGTAATTAACTCTGATTTCCTGAGGGCCTTCTATAAGCCAGACTTCATTTTATTCAACATGTTTACATGCATTAAGTTGTTTAATTTTCATGAAAATGCTGCAGGTTAGATATCTTTGTCCCCACTTCACACATGAGGAAACTGAAGCTTGATAGGGTTTGGTGACTTGCAAAGGTCACCCAGCTAGTTGAAGAAGCTCCAAGAGCCTAATCCAGTTCTGTGAGGCTTTAGACCCTGTGTGCTCTTTCCGCGTACTGCTGAGTTTAGCCTGGCCAAGCACTCCTTGAGCCTCCTTTCCTATTGTTCCTTAGTCATAGCGATGATCCCACCACTTGGGTCTCTTCTCTCGCTTAGGGAACCTGGAGGAAGCCATGTTGGTTTGGGTGCTTCGGGGTGACTGAATTTCCATTGGTGAGCCTGGATGTCCAGTTCATCTTGGGGCTATGGAAAGCTTGGAGGCTCTCAAGGCAATCTGGTTTACCCAGAGTTCAAGAGGTTGGGAGCAGCCTAGAGCCAGCAAGGAGGCCCCCAAGGGTCAGTGCTAATTGGGGCAGATGCCCCAGGGGTACATAGCCCAGACTGTTCCCAAGGAGTTCAGCTGGAACCAGATTGCCTCAGGAATGTGAGTGAGGCAAACAACTACTTGATTGTTTGAGCCCCTACACTTGGTACTGGGTACTGCTTCCCAGCTAAATGTAGGCCAACAGGATTTCTGAAAACTGTTTGCAAAGCTGAACGCAACACTTCCTTCATTTGCATTTAAAAAATAAACTCAGCCTTGAAATGGGCATTAGGCAAGCCCTTCCTGAAAACTGAGAAAGAGTGTAATGGGATAGATTTCTGCTGTCCAAATTGAGGGACTTGCAGGTAACACTAGAACTTTTCTCTAGCGTTCGTTTAAACCCTCCATCCTGAATGTCCTGCATTTAAGCACTTGTTCACAGTCCTTCCCAATCCATAATGTCCATTATTGATGAATTAAGTTTAGGACAGCTCCTTGATTTCCCTCTTGATATCACAGTGGAAAGGCTCGTATCAATCAGAAATAGCTAACACTTTCTGTTACCTAGCCTATCTGCTGCTGTCCTCTCAGTCTCCAGCCACCCATACTATATATTTAGTCAAATGAAAGTTTTATATAACATTGACTAGCTTTTGAGAACGAGATGACATTTCTACTGCAAGTCCTCTGTATCTCCCGCATCGGATCTGATCTAATAATACTGAAGCTGGGTGCAGTGGCTCATGCCTGTAATCCTAGGAAGCCGAGGCAGGTGGACCACTTGAGCCCGGGACTTCGAGACCAGCCTGGGCAAAACAGTGAGACTCTGTCTCCACAGAATGATTTAAAAAAAAAATTAGCTGGGCATCGTGGTGCATGCCAGTAGTCCCAGCTATTCAATAGACTGAGGTAGAAGGATTTCTTGAGCCAGGGAGGTCAAGGCTGCAGTGAGCCTGATAATAATATGAGAATAATAAGATAAAAACTTGCCAGATTTAATCTCATCAGATGCCTACTTTTTAAATGCCAAATTCTTTGTAAAAGTACCGTGACATGCCATTCTGGGCTTCATGGATTTGCTCTCGGAAAAATACATCTGCATACATAGTGAGTTAATACATATGAATGAAGGTTTCTAGATGAGTTTTGAAGATGACCTCCATCTTTTCTTCTCCTTCTGGACTTTATCCACAGACCTATTTCTTTTTTCTTTTTTTTCTTTTTTTAGGAATCAAGAATGTTGTTACTGTGAGCAGATGTAGCTAAAATGAACAATATTTCAACATGTGGCCGATGTACTTATATATTAAATGACAGGGAAAACTTTCAGAAATATGCTTTTTTTCTTCCAAACTTAAAACAATTTTCCTCCTTTTGAAAGCTTCCATTTCTCACCCCATTGAAATGGACTGTTTTAAGAAAGCAGTGGGTAGAGTCATGTCTTCAATGTTCTTTCCTCTGATGACTAAACAAAATTATTATAGTTCACTGGTTTGAATGCAGTTTTGGGTTGTGTTTGCATGTTTGCCTGGTGGTGTTATTTATAAAAACCATGCCTCTGTTGGAATAACTGAGGAGGAAAAAGACCTGTCTGGAGAAGTTTGATTTGTTTTCTGTGTCTGTGATCAAATCACTTAGAAATGATATGACATGGGGCACAATGCTTGAAATTTTGTGGTCAGAAGCACATATATACACTTTGGGGCTGAATTCACCCAAGTTTCCTTTTAAATCATGTGGGTCTCTGAGCCTTTTCCACCAAAATGTGGTAAAATGCAGAAGTTGGCAATTCAGTTTTATTCAGCCTTTCAAGAAGGAAGGCCCAGATAAGCTTTGCTTGTTCGTGTCAGTGATAATATTCATCAGTGAGGCCTAAATGTGATTCTGTAGGGTTGCTGCAGCTTTGTTGTGCTGTCATTTCTGAACCTCAATCTCCTCTCTCTCTCCCTCTCTCTCCCTCTCCGTCTCTTTTTTAATCACAGCAAAAAAAGTTTCTTAAGAGCTTAGCTCGCAGCCCAGTGCCAGCTCCCCCATTTAATTTGTCCTGCTTCCCTGCAGCACTTGGACTTTCTGTGCAGGCAGAGGTGAGGTCAGTTCTCAGGGCCCGGCTCGCTGGACACCCTCAATGATGACCTCATTAGAGTCACAGATGTTTGCTGCACTTTGGGAGAGGTGGAGAAAGCAGAGCAGTAAACTAGGCCAGCTTGCTGTAAGGCTGCTGCCCACAATTCAAGATAAAATGCTGGATAGTTCCCACTAGGTTCTGGTCGGCTAGGAAACGGCAACGTATTAATCTTGTGTCAGAGAGCCAGCTGCAGCTGTGGCGGTTACCATATTTCACCACCACCTCCATGTCTGGACAGCCATTGTCTTTTTTTTTTTATGAAAAAACTCTACAAATCAGCTGCGTTCTCTCCCTCTCCCTCTCCTTTCCCCCTTTAACTGAGCAAAGCCCCCCGCTTGTCCTCCTTGGAGAAATGGCACTCCGGCGCTGATGGAGTTCGGGGCCTCGTCCGTCCTGTGGCTGGTTTACTAATTCAGAGAGCCTGCTTACTTTCCAACTTTAATGATATTCCTTCAGCATATCACTTTGGTTGCCTGGCGACCGGATTTGAGCTAGGCCTCTCATTTGATTCCCACACATCAGACCCTGAAAAGCACTTTTTTTCCCCCGTCCCTCCGCTTTTGATTCTTTCTGTTCTGAAACCCTCCCCCTGCGGTGTCAGTATGGGTGGGCAGAGCCGTGGTGGAAGAGGGCAAGGGTGAAGGGCGGCCCGTAGCGCAGTGGTCACACATCAAGGCCTCAAAACAAAGCCTCCGGGAACCCTTCCTGACGAACACAAATTCCCCTCAGAAAAAGCAAATTTGGCTTTCCCTTCATAGCGTGGGTGTCATTTTAAGACTCTCCTTAGATACTTTATTACATCTGATGCTTTTTATTGTTTTTCGTGCCGTTTCTCACAAAAGACTTCCTATTATCAACAAGTTGCTGTTGGAGTAAGCACACAGATGATGGAGAACTGAAACAGCCTAATAAACACTAGCCTCACACACCCACCTGCGTCTGCGTTTTAATATTATAATGCACGTGTTAGTAGAAGAATTATCTGTCTTAATTTGTGCTAGAATGCACCACTTTTCCCACAGTGAGATGTTTTTCACTAAAATCTGCATGTGAAAATCCACAGTGTTGCTTGCAAAGGAAAATGGAAAATTTGCTTCTTTTGGTCTTTTTGAAGAAAAATAGAGATGCTTTATCTATCGTTGAAAAGGCTGCACTGAGAAAAAAATGTAACGAACGTATTTTTGTGCGTTTTGTGGTTGAGCCTCTTTAAAAATAGGGAAAAAAGAAAGTAAAAGAAAAATTCACATGAACTGTACATCTGAGTTTTTCCATAGTATTATCTCAATTGTTTAAATTAAATCTTATATGCTGTCATCATGTCCTCAAAACAGTACATACACACAATACTAGGAGCACTTAATGAACTGTCTTACTGACTAGAATTAGTGCATAGTCACATAGATACATACAGATTTCAAATATATATGTATATTTTATAGAGATATATAAAATGCATGTCTATATTTTTAGACGTACTTATACGTGATTCTTGAAATATTAAAATTTCTATATGCATGTCTATTATGATGATCCATCTATTATAAAACGTAGTTCAAATATTCTTGTTAGAGTTTATTTTCTCACAGACTCTGAAGGATTTGATCATGTAACTCCCATTCATTCTCATGTGCAAATCCCCTGTGTATTGATGGGCGAATGGACTTCTAATTCCACACTAGAACTGAAAGTAGGATTCTTAACCTTTACTCTCTTGTTGTTGAACTTATATAAGGCTAACAAAAGTTCTTTACCCTTTTCTCAGCAATGATTAAAAGTGTGTACAAAGTTACTGCTTTTCCAAAACCCTTTTTGGATTTCTCCCCACACTCCCACAACTCCCTCCATTTTCTGTACTTACAAGATCTATTACCTGCTACCTTCATCCTTATTTAGTTCTTAAGTGGCTGAGCTGAGAGAGGCAGTTTCATACTGCACATCCCTACGTGCAAACAAAGAATGTTTTCAGATTAGCATTTAAGCTTCATTTTTCTTTCCGTTCGAAGTTTTAACTAATATATTATTTGCATTTTAGTGGTACAGATGGGCAAAGCAGATATCTATTTATAAATTCTATTGATTTAGTTATTTTAATATTTGGTAGTTTTATACTTCACATATGCCAAGAACTTTTTTATTTTTAAAAATATTGTTATAAACATACATACATCTCTCAGAAGATACTGAATGAGTACTATATAAAATATTTCTATGATAAGAGCTACAATTATTAACAAGATAGGTAGACTCCATTCATACTTTTTTCTTCTGAGTGGAATGATTGCTAGATGAGACCAAAAAGATGCTTTTAAAAGTCCAGTAAAACCACACTAATATCAGCATCCCGTATTTGGGTTGTGTCTAAGGAGGCAAAGGGACATATAGAAGAGACAAATTCAATTGTTTGTAGGGAGAAAAAAGCTATCAGGATACTCAATACACAGTTAATGAAATGAGTTAAACAACTGTGAAGGATGTCTCAAGTATACTAACAAAAAAAAAAAAGTTTAAAACCATCAATAAAAAATTTACCTGAGTTTGTGACTTTTCATTAATAAATGTTAAAAATCAATGCTAGAAAATCAGCATTCCTCGATTTAATGCAAAGTACAATTATTATTCTCTTAGCTCTTCCCTTTTCTCTCTTACTCTAATTTGACGTAGGCTAGAAATGTAGGGGGAAGAAAAAAAGAAACACCTTAAAAAGAATCTTCTTAAAATATTTCCAATCTTGCCAATATCAAGTTTCTAAAAATCCTGTGATGGAAACCTGATCATTCCTGAGAAGGAACTAGATCACTGGACAGATATGTGCTTTTGGATGCTGGCCTAAACCGTTTTGTGCACATTCCTACCACTAATAGCAAATCGCCTAGGCCGCAGGATGGTCCTGAGTCTATATCCCTGTCTGTACAGCAGGACAGAGCATGGTGAGGAATGGGTGAGGTTTTACTCTTTCTTTCTCTAAAGGACAAAACAGAGTCAAGTCTGAGTTTGGGGAAAGAAAAGAAGCTGATAAATCTTAATAAATAGATGGTCTTTAGAATCTTTAATTAGGTTTATGTTAGTTATGATCACATGACAAGTGCATTTATGTAAGATGATGTAATAGAGGGATAAAATGTTTTAGATCCGTGATTGTTGACCCAAATGAGTGCTTCATTTGTTAAGAACGCATCACAGTTTTCAACATTACTGTCATCCGTATGTATGCATAGCCTAGTTCCTGTGTTACAAGCAGTGAATATGCCACATTCCCAACTGGTACCTGGCTCTTATGTATATGCTCTTCTTATAAATAATACCTGTAAATGATGGACTGAGTAAAAGGTGGAGAAATCTGAAGTCAGGTCCTCATTCTTGAATTGGCACCACATAGAACCTCAGTTTCCTCGCCTGCAAAGCCAGGAAATTGGGTCACAGAAAATCTCAAGTAGTCCTTACTATTTGGTTCATACCACATGGTTCTGTGGCCTCTAGGAAGAAGAACCATAATGATAGTTTTTTTTTCTGTGTCATGGAGAGAAAGAGAAGGTTTCTGTTCATCCGCGTGTGGGGGTGTGCGTGGGTGTACACCCATACGCATGTATCAGCCTTTCTAAAACGATACTACTCAAATAGGCCTACATGGTGAATATCTGTATGGTCACAGCCTTGAAACAAAGGCTCATCATGTCGGGTGTGGGGTGGGGGAATAAAAAAAGCAATCACTACCCGATGTAGACTCCCAGAAGGAACTGGAAACCCTTCCATTTATTGCTCTTTGTGCATCTAACAGCTTTTAAAAGTCACCACAGACTTCTTTTGGAACATTTCTAGCAGATCTCACTGTTCTGTTGTTGCATGCACCGAGTTTAAATTCTCAGCACAGATGAACACAGCCCAGCGGAAGTTCTAATCCTCCAAAAGTAGACAAATAACAGGGAAACTCCAATGGCCCCTTAATACAGCTGAACTCTCAGGCCTCCCCGGGATGCGGGATTCTGAGGAGTCCCGGAGTTGGGGTTGCTATTTTGTTTGTCCCCATGAGCCCCACCTCGGCATGCCGATGCACTGATGTAAGAATTCCAAATGAGCTTGCTCAGAAGGGCCCAGATTAGCTGGGTTGCTAGGATCTGGCCATTCCAACCCCCTTTTCCACTTCAGTGGACTGAGCTTTTGACACTATGAAAAGCACCATTTAAAATTAATTAAAGCTTCTTATTTGGTACCAAATCTCATCACTGCTGACTACATTTAATATGTTTTATGTGTGGCTTTAAGTCTCTGTCGCATCATGTGTTGTATGATCCTACAACGAAGCAGCTGCAAGTTAGAAAACACAGAAGCAACCTGCATTTAGCGCTTTGGTATTTTATCTGGTGTGTGTGTGTGTGTGTGTGTGTGTGTGTGTTAAACTGCACAGCTAGTCTTCTAGTCTCCTGGGTCATGCAAATTTTGTTAAATGATAGAATGACATTCCATCTGGAACTGAAGGCGAGATCTGAGTTCTAGGCCCGCTCAGTCACTAATTTGTTATTAGGATGATGGCCAAGGCATAGTTCCTTTTTAAAACTTCAGTTTTCTCATGTGTACAGAAAGGAGCTGGACTGCAGTCTCAGAGGTTGCTTTCAGCTTGACTATTTTAGGATTTACAGTATGGAAGGCCAGGTTGTGTTGTAGATTAGACCCACAGGTTTTCAGGTCAGAGAGATCTGGGTTTAAATCTCAGCTTAACACCTTACTCTGTAGCACTGAGCAAGTGACATGATCTCTCTAAGCCTTGTTTTCACCATCTGTAGAGTGGGGTCAGTAATAGTACTCTCTCATAGAGATTGTTGTGAAGTATAATGAGATAATGCATATCAGTGCTTAGAACAGTGCTATGTGCATAGGAAGCCCTCAGTAAATGGGAACTGGTATCATTATAACAAGGGATTACTTATTACCATTTCATTTAGACTCAATACCATTATCGAAGAGTCCTGTGGGTTCTCAACTCCCAAACATTTGCTATAAGCAATGTCTTCACATTGAAGATATTTTGTCACTTATATGGGCCACGAATTATTTTTCCAGTCTATTAGTGTCAAATGACTTATTAATAGCCCCCTCCAAAAGCCAGAGACCCACTTGTGTCTCTCATTATTGTTCTTTCAAAAGACTACCTGTGTCAATTAGATTAAATGACAATAGTAATAATAATAAACTTTTTAAGGTAGAAGGAAGTCTTGTAGGCAGACAAAAAGAAAGTAAAATTACTAAAACCATGACAAAGATATTATGAATATCCTGACCGACTAACCAAGTCTGAGGTTTTATCTGCCTCTAGAGTCTTGATTTTTTATGGTGCCATTTTTTTTAGTGTGCTATGAAAATGTTTATTCTTGTTTTATTTTCCCTGAATTTTTAAAAAGTGGTGCCATTTTTAATAGCAGTTTGTTTGCATGTTGGGTGTCTGTTTGGACTAGGAAATTTCCCCCCAATTCTGTTTGCATTTCGGTTTTAACAGGAGGGAAAA
This sequence comes from Plecturocebus donacophilus, assembly GCA_004027715.1. NCBI lineage: Eukaryota > Metazoa > Chordata > Mammalia > Primates > Pitheciidae > Plecturocebus > Plecturocebus donacophilus. The sequence continues at coordinate 46,734 of PVKP010002179.1, forward strand.
ACATAAAGTCTGAGAAGGAATGATTATTCTGAATTGCGTTTTAAGAGAATTCTGTCTATGTGGGAATTATTTTGTCTTATTGGTGAATCAAATAAGAAATATATGCTTATATAGAACCAATCTTCATGTATGAGTAATCCAAGACTTGAATGTTTCTGGAAGACTTAACAAAACATGCTCTATTTGCCATCCATGAAAAAACTTTTAACATTTCAACAAATAGGGTGTTTCCTAAAACACTATTGTATCCTTGTATTTTTATATTTTTATCCTGCTCACATTCTGAAAAAAGAGCTTTAGAGAACCATCAACATGAAAACTCCACAGTGGGAAGAAAATAGACCGTCGCACATAGTGAGTGGTAAGTGGACTTCCATTTACTTGGTGGAGCGGCCGAAAACACAGGCTGGCTGCTCTATTAGCACTTGAAGCAAGGTCAGGAATCATCCCGTGTTTCTAACAAGTGACTTATTCAAGCTGAAAAGTTCTCCGGTTACAGCAGTTTGTTGAACTGTCCTGAAGGAAAATGCTTTTCAGAGCTTTTCCACGCAACTGAGGCTTTTATTTTCAGGTATCAGTTGGCAGGTTCCTCGGATTTGTGTAAGGTCTCAATTCAAACAGTTTTGGAAAGTTGCTACATCTGAGTCTCAGTTTCTCTATCTGCAAAATGGGAAGCAAAATAATGGTGTCTCGCTCATGAGGTTGTTGTGGTATGACAGTCATGCAGTGTATTTGCGGTATCTGCAATGTATGCCATGCCTGTCATAGAGCAGGTCTTCAGTAAATGTATTTCTCAGCCCCATTGTTACAGCAGGGCATTAAAGGGGGTTTAGATATTATTGTGTATTACCACAAAGTTGATCAGCTCTAAGCCAATATTATGTGCAGTTGGGCTTAATAGAAAAATCATAGCAAAACCAAGAACCATATGATTATCTTGGAAAGCACCAGAATGCTTTTCTCAGTGTAGGAATGCAACAAATACAAGGAGTTTTCTTGGAGGAGCAAATAAAACTATTTCCTTGCATAGAACCAGCCTTAACATTTAATAGCCAGCATACAGCTACTTTCAAAAGAAAGCCCTACTGTTCTGGACCTTTTGTTTCCTGGGTATGACTGAGAATCTCTGTGTATGACTGAGATCAACAGCCAGATATCTGGGAGCTACAGATCAATTACTAGTTCCCTGTAACGGGGCTGCGTGCAACTTAGCAAAATGCTGGTGTGTTTGTGTGGTCCTCTACCTAAGAAAAGCTATTAATTAATAAGGAACCAAATAGAAGTGAGAAGGGGGAGCTACACAGTTACCAGGTATACTTAAAAGAGAAAATAAATATGAAAATGTTTATTCACTCTGGCAGGCAACAACAGAATATTCATTAAATTTAAATTTCATTTGTGTTGTTTCTTTGTGCCTTTTCCTTCAACTTTTGTCATAAAATGTTTTATGAAATTCAAATTGACTGTTAAATGTTTTCAGTAACAAAGATATGTTGTGTTTCTTACTGTATTGTTCCAACAATATAATTTATTTGGTAACAGTGGGGGACAATTATGAACATAAATTTGGGAAAAAATTAAAGCATGTCTCCCAACAGAACATTTTGTTGCTAAATATTATTTTATTTTAAATTTGACGTTATTACACATGAATGTCTTTGTAGACATATATGTACAAAAGTCTTAACATATCACTCACCTAATATTGTATAATGCAAAAAAATAAGTACTAATTGCTTTTTTTCTTTCACTTGGTCATTTAAAAAATGTTTTAAACCAAAAAAGAATAATCAAATTACTTTAGCTCTGGTATCAAGCAAACTGTGAATAAATGTTTCTGTTTGTGCCCTAAGAATTTATAATAACATGAAGATAATTAATGAGTATAGATCAATCTTTGCTCCAGTAACTATAGAAGGAAGTTTATTTTATCTCTCCTAAGTCTGATAAGGACAAAGTAAACCCACTAATACCTGCTATAGGCTGGTAAAAAGTTATCTCTCAAATAATCTCAACCCAAAGTCAAGATGTCACTAACAAAGAGATCCAAACCATATACCCTGCATTGAATAGAATACAAATGAATAGAGATTTTATAAGTAAACATGCTGTAAAATTGTGCATTTACACATCATTTTCCAAATTAATGTTGTCACTGGAGACCATCTGAATGAAACTGGTAGATCTCTTCTGTCACTATTACACATTTTCAAACACTAATAATAAAATTAAGAATATCTGTCATAACTGTAGCTAAATAATTGGCCATACTGAGTCTAAATTTAAATGCTAGATTAGTTTGATATGTAACTGATCAATTTACAATTCCTCAGATGATGTTTTGGTATTTGCCACTCACAAGACCAATATCTTCCCTCTTTTGCTAAGCCCAATGTTGAACACGGATTTACCTTAAATAAATCTTTAAGGAGAAAAATAATGTAAGAATATATTCTGCTTTCCTGTCAAAATAAAATCAACAGGGAAATAATTCCTTGCTGCATTTAAAAATTTCTCCCAACCCTTCCTTCTACCCCAAAGATTAGGAACATTTGCTTTTCTTGTTTTCCTGAACAACTCTTTGAAAATCACCAGTCTCCCAGTAGGCTGCAGGAAGTTTGCTGATCCTATCAGCTTAGGAGCAGCTAAGGTCACAGGAAGGACAGTTCTGAAAGCTGGGTGAAGACATTGTCATCAGAGTCATCTGCTTGTCACAGTGTATAACTGAGATTAAATAACTGAATATTGAGAACTAATAGGTCAATTCATATTTAACCCCTGTGTTGCCAAAATAGTTTCCACCTTGTGCCAACTGCCAATTGCCTCTCTTTAAATACTGGCTCAAATATTAGAGTAACTATGGATTAAGGTGATGTTTCCTGGTCTCTGAGACAAATCCCATAATTTCAAATTCATCATGTATAATCAAGATTCTCAGAACATTCTCAGTTCAAAGGATGAGGTTGCAATAATTGAATTGAAAATAAAGAATCTCAGTGATTTCACATTTAGAAGAAGTTATATCTGAAAAGAGACGTGTTTCCTGTGAAATTGGGTGAAACCTTCATTAGCTATTATGAAAAATATGTTCCCAAGTTTTAGCATTTGGAAAGAGAGGAAGGGAAAGGGTATCATTGCAATGACAATGTCAGATCTAAAGCTATGGGGCATTTCACCTGTACCAGAAGAGAATGAAGGAAGGAAATTACCTTATTTGGCCAGAGGAATGAATCAGAATTTCTGCTGGTTAATTAGGCAGTTAGTGTAAATAGCTACTGTGGAACAAATAGCTCCAGCAGAAAAGTCCTTAGAACTGTGGATGAGTGTGCTTTCATTGACTTCATAAAGGCACTAGAAGAGAGCTAAAGGAAAAATTGAGTTGTCATCATGGTGTGTACTTAGCCTCTATAGAAATACGCAAACAGTATAATCAACTTGTTTTCTGATAATAAACAAACTAGCATCTTTTAATTTCCTGAAGAAATAGGCTGTAATCATGGACAAAGAGGAGCATATCCAAAAAGAAAACCAGATAATCCTTCTTCTGAGATGGATCATGCAGTGGTAAACTTAAAGCCCCCTTTGCCCTATTCATGCCCGTGACCTAACATAACAGAAACCTAATACATCTGCTAGTTTACAAGTGCTCACACCCCAAAAGACCCTTATTTATGTCATGTACAGTATTTCCTACCAGTCAGAAAGTCACTATATCAAAATGCACATAGAAACACTTATGCCTCTTGTTTGGTATGGATGGAACTTGACATCGAAGTTAAAACATAAAAAGGAGATAAATTTTTATAAGCCAGGTAAATGCTAAGTGAATTTATGGGAGAACATTTTTTTAAATGTCAAATGTGTTGCCAATTAAGGGAAACATTGCAATTTAATTGTTTTAAGTGTTTATTTTCACTGGGACATAAAACGATGGCTTCAAGAAGAAATTCTTTAGGTTACTTTGTAGATTATGTCTTATTTAGCAGTAGGGAAAGATAAAAACTAAATACTTAGATAAAAATAATGAAAAAAATAAAACTATATTTCATTGATGTCATTTGAATTCTATATTCTTTGCAGGAATTTTACATTGCATGGCAGACTTGATTTTCTTTAAGTGACTTCTATGTGACGTCTAAATCACAGTAAACAGTTTGGGAATTGATTACTTAAATGCATTTGATTTTCTGAGAAAGAAGTCATTAAACCAAATATTAACTAACTTACATGAAGGGTAGACAGTCAATTATATTTTTCAAAATCACCATTTCAACACCCCTCCCTCAACAAGTCAATCCTCAGTATAGAAGGAGATAAAAAAGGCTCTACTTAACTCAATTAATACTATTAAATTCTACAGATGGTCATACCTCATTTTATCACACTTCACAATTATTGCACTTAGCAGATGTGTTTTTCACAGATTAAAAGTTTGTGGCAACCCTGTGTAGAGCAAGTTTACCAGCACCATTGTTTTCCAGCAGCAAGTGCCTACTTCATGTCTGTGTGTCACATCTGAACAATTCTCACAAAACTTCAAACTGCATTATTATTATTTTATTTAGTATGGTGATCTGTGATCAGTGCTCTTGATATTACTGTTGGAAGAACAAATGTTACTATCAGGGTGCTATGAATTGGACCTATGTAAGCTGATCACCTTAATTGATGAATGTTGTGTATGCTCCGACTGCTCCTGGCCATTCCTCCATCTCTCTCCCTCTCCCTCGGCCTCCCTATTCCCTGAGACACCACAGTATTGACATTAGGCCAATTAATGACCCTATAGTGGTCTCGAAGTGTTCATGTAAAAGGAAGAGTCCCATATCTCTCGCTTTAAATCACAGGCGGGAAATGATTAAGCTTAGTGAGGAAGGCAGGTTGAAAGCTGAGATAGGCCAAAAGCTAGGCCTTGCACCAAACAATTAACTAAGCTGTGAATGCAAAGGAAAAGTCCTTGAAGGAAGTTAAAAGTACTACTCCAGTGAACACACAGATGATAAGAAAGCAAAACAGCCTTATTGCTGATAGGAAGAAAGACTTCGTGATCTGAATAGATCAAACCGGCCACAAAATTCCTATAAGTCAAAGCCTAATCCAGTGCCAGGCCTTAACTGTCTTAAATTCTGTGAAATCTGGGAGAGGTGAGGAAGCCGTAGAGGTTTGTTCATGAGGTTTAAGGAAAGAAGTTATGTGTCTATAACATAAAAGTGCAGGGTGAAGCGGCAAGTGCTGACGGAGAAGGTGCAGCAGGTGATCCAGAAGATCCAGCCAGGATCGCTGATGAAGGTGGCTGCAAAACAACAGGTTTTCAGTGTAGGTGAAACCGCCTTCTATGGGAAGAAGATGCCATCTGGGGCTTTCACAACTAGAGAGAGGTCAATGCCTGGCTTAGAAGCTTTAAAGCAATAGGCTGACTCTTATTAGAAGCCAAGGCAGCTGGGGACTTTCAGTTAAAGCCAATGCTCATTCACCATTCTAAAAATCCTAGAGCCCTTAAGAGTGATGGTAAATCTACTCTGCCTGGGCTCTGTAAATGGAGTAACAGAGCCTGGATGGCAGCACATCTGTTCATGGTTTATCGAGTGTTTTAAGCCCACTATTGAGGCCGATAGTCACAAAAAGAATTCTTCTTAAAATGCTGCGCATTGACAACATGCTTAGTCACTTAAGAACTCTGATGAAGATGTACAAGGAGATTAGTGTTGTTTGTATGCCGCTAACACAACATTTACTCTGCATCTATGCAGATCAAGGAGTAATTTTGACTTTCAAGTCTTACTCTTTAAGAAATACATTTTGAAAGAAGATAGCTGCCATAGCTAGTGATTCCTCTGATGGATTTAGGTAAAACAAATTGAAAACCTTCTAGAAAATTTTCACCATTCTAGATGCCATTAAGAACATTTGTGAGTCATGGGAGGAGGTCAAAGTATCAGTGCTAACAGAAGTTTTCAAGAAGTTGATTCCCGCCTTCATGGATGACTTTGAGATGTTCGGCTCTTCAGTAGAGGAATTAGCCACAAATGTGGTAGAAATAGCAAGAAAACTTTAGAAATGGAGCCTGAAGATGTGGTTTAATTGCTGTGATGTTACGAGAAAACTAATGAATGAGGAGTTGTTTATTACAGATGAGCAAAAGAAAGTGGTTTCTTGAGATGGAATGTACTCCTGGTGTAAATGCTACAGTTGAAATGACAATGAAGGATTTAGAATATTACATAAACTAGTTGATAAGACAGCAGCAGGGTTTAAAAGGATTCCAATTTTCAAAGAAGTTCTGCTGCGGGTAAAATGTTGTCAAACAGCATCCCATGCTATAGAGAAATTTTTCGTGGAAGGAAAAGACGGTTAATCTAGCAAACTTCATTGTTGTCTTATTTTATGAAATTGCCACAGCCACCCTAGTCTTCAGTAGCCACCACCCTGATGGGTCAGCAGCCATCAACTGATATCAAGGTAAAATCACCAGCAAAAAGATTCACTCTTGCTGAAGGCCCAGATGGTCATTAACATTTTTTAGCCATTAAGGATTTTTAAATTTAGGTATGTACATTGGTTTTTTTTAAAGACATAATTCTATTGCACACTTAACAGACTACAGTATAGTGTAAACATAACTTATGTGTACTGGGAAACCACAAAATTTGTGTGACTTGCTTTATTGTGATATTTGCTTTGTTGTGATGGTCTGGAAGCAAATCCACAATATCCCTAAGGTTTGCCTGTATTTTTCAAAACGTTTAATTTAGAGGTAATAATTTAGTTTAAAAACAGTTGTTGAGACTAACTCGATGTGTGAAAGAAGTTGATACGAAAAATGTTGAGTGTCAGTGAAACTTAGCTGAAAGCCAATAGGATTGGCCATCTAATGGCGATTAAGTATGCTATAAATTTAAATCTTTGAAATACTTGTAGAGATTTATTCAGGCAGACAAACAAAGATAACAAAAGTCTTTTGTGTGTTTGTCAGTCATTTCCACTCCTCTGTTGTTGTAGTGTCAAATAATGTCAGTTATTTAAGGGCAATTACTGTAATTTTAAATTCTCAACAAATTAAACTATAAAGACTCCAAGTCCAAGAAGGACCTTACTCATTTTTCAAGCACATTTTTTATTTTCCATTTTTTAAAGGTGTTTTAATTGCTTGAATGTGGAGAAAGAAAAAGGAGATTTTTTTTTTTTGTCTGTTGGTGCTTTTTAATTTTTTAAAATAAAACAACTATGTTTGGATATTTCTTTATCACTGGGCTATGTTTTATAAAATTTTTCCAGTGGTACCATGGTTTTTCAGATGAGTAAGTGGAATTATTTTTAATTAGATTTTATCTTTTTTTTAATATTGGAGTAGCTACATTTTTAGCCCTCTTTTGTATTCTATATATATAATCTAATAAATTTAGGTTAGAGGCCAGAAAAAAAAAGTCCAAGGAAGCAAAATAAAGCCCAAAATGGGTGAAAAAAAAAAGCAGCTAAACTGTGTTTGATAATAAAATGTTCTACCGATGAAAATATTAAAAATAAAATGTAAGCATAATTAATTTGAATGAGATCATTAAAGTGGTTTCATAAAATAAAGCAAGAAAATAATTACCTCCCCTAATCTTTAAGCTATGTTGACAAAGTTTAAATGTTATATAATTTAAGAGGAAGGATTCGATACATTTTATATTTTATGAGATCTGTTTTTAAGATTTAGAGCAGCATCTAGGATTTCTTTGGACTAATAAAGACAATGATCCATTATGTTCTTCTATTACTAATTATTCTGTAAAGATTGTCTGTTCCAAAAGATAATTAGAAGGGGTGAAATTTAATTCCATTAAACAGAACTCAGCTGGGACATAATGAAATTTTGTTGTGAAGTTGAAGACTTTGAAGCCAAATAAAAAGCTTTTACATAGAGAAATGAGATTGTAAATCTCACACCTTATTCATGCAGGGCATATTTAAGACATACAAGAATAATATTATAGTCATGACTTTTAAGTGTTCAGTTAGCCCAAACATTCATAGAGAGTGTTTCTTCACTTATTTAAATGAGAAGTTTAGTGATAGATAAAGGTACTTTCAGATTCCAAGCTTGTTCATTCATTTATTCAACAGTAATGTTTTGACTGGCTACTGTGCATCTGACTCTAGACAAGATACTAAGCATATCTAAATAGCGAAGCAGAGACTGCCATGAAACAGCCCAAAATCTAGCCCTTTTATGATGATCAATTGAGTTTATTTCATTTAGCGATAAAATTTGAAGTGTCCACCATGAAAACTTGGATTTAGCACATTTCCATTAAGCTCTTGCTTTTTATGGTGGAGAAATTTATGCAAATGAAGAGGACTTAGATCTTACTCTCAAAGAACTTATCATCCAGCAGAGGAAAACATGTACATTTACCACTGCAACAAACTCTAGAAAAATTAAAGACATTTGATTCCCTTAAATTCTTGTCTATCACCCTTTACTTAAGTGATCATTGCACACAGCTTATTACACTGTCTTTAGATTTTTAAAGTCTTCCTCTCTAGATTGGAAGCAAAATGAGGGCAATCTACTGTATAGATCATGTTTGCCTTTATGTTCTTCATACCAACTAAGAACTTAGCACATAGTAGGTTTTTGATGGATGAATAAGAGAAAGTAATGACGGATAACTAGCCTTCATGGCAAAGACAAAGACCACTCTAACCTATGAACAGGTGGAAACAGGTCCCAGAGGTTTAACTTTTCAAAAAGCACAAAGTTGTTAAGCAGAAACAGAATTTGAAATCAGGTCTAGGTGGTTCCAAAGACCTGTTCTTCCCAAGTACTGAAGAGTCATACCACTCGAGGGAGCCGTAAGCAGCAGACAAGTTGAGTCTGGGTGCTTTGTTTTGCGTTGCCTTTCGGAATAATGGAACATTTTCCTCTGTTCCGTGTGCAGCAGAGTAGAACAAGAACCCTCAATAGGAGGGGTAGCAGGAAGAAGACTTTTAAACAAAAAATACAGACTCATAATATAAAAGAAAAACAAAATCCCTGTTACCTAATACTGCTCACTAAACCTAGGAGAGAAGAAAGGGAGAGTTCCTAGTACAAAGGAGAAGAAGAGTTTACAGCTTCTAATGAAGTCAATGTGACCAGCACTAGAGAAGCCAGTTTCTGAACGCCTCCCTTTAGGTTCAAGAGAAGCTTGGAATATCTTGTATTTAATCATTAATAGGTATGTGAATTAGTAAGGTCTCCTCTAAAAAATCCGTTTTTAATGATCAGTTTGGAATGATACTTTATTTCCTTGGTCCTTGAATTCATTCAAGTCTGCAGGCCTTAAACATAAAGAATGATATTATAGCAGCTTACATTTTGGCTCAAGGTTACTTGTAGATAGAGTCTGGGCCCTGAATGTCTGGTCATGCTCAATAATGTCTCGGAACTAAACTCATTTGACTCCCAAAATAAAGAGGGCCCAATACTATATATCAAGGTCCCATGTACAAACTAATTCTATTGTATCACACCTGTTGAGGGTGCTAGCATTGTTCTCTTTCTCTTTTTCTCTATCTTATTCTTTCTCCCAGTGCCCACAGATGAAAAAATTTATAGTTGTGTGTAACAGACAGATAATGTCTCCCAAAGATGTCTTCATCTTAATTCCTGAAACTGTGACTGTGATACATTACACAGGAAAAGGGAATTAAGGTTGTGAATGAAACTAAGTTTGCTAATCAACTGACCTTGAGATGGAGAGAGTATCCTGGATTATCTTTGTGAACCCAGTGTAATTACAAAGGTCTTCCTTATATGTGAAAGAGGGAAACAGAAGCGGGAGAACCAGATAGACTGCAGTATGAGGTGGTCTTGGCCAGACACTACTGACGTTGAAGATGGAGGGTGAAGCCCATGAGTTAAGGAATGTGGTGACCTCTAGAAGCTGGAAAAGTCAAGGTAATGGATTTTGCCTTAGAGCCTCCAGAAGGAACACAGCTCTGCCAACACCTCAACTTTAGCCCAGTGAGACCCATTTCAGACTTTTGACTTCCAGAAATGTAAGATAATAAAGTCGTGTTGTTTAGAGCCACCAAATTTCTAGTACTTTGCCACTGCAGCAATAGAAAAACTAATAAACCCTGGGAGCCTTTGTGCCATCACAGGAAAAGCAACAGCACAGAAAGCAGAGCAGATAAAGAGATTAGGCCTTTGGGAACATTGTTTAGCCACTGAAGTCAAATGTATTTCTGAGAGAGAGGGGACATACATTTTTTACAGAAGGATTTCATATACTAAATGTAGAATGGAAATGGAATAACCTGGTCCTGCATGAATTTTGGGTAAATAATGAAATTAAGGCAGAAATCAAGAAGTTATTTGAACCTAATGAAAACAACAATACAACGTACCCGATCTCTGGGACACAGCTAAGGCTGTGTTAAGAGGGAAAACCATAGCACTAAATGTTCATGTCAAAAAGTTGGAAAGATCTCAGTTTAACAACCTAACTTCAAACTAAAAGAACTAGAGAACCAAGAGCAAACAAATCCCAAAGTTAGCAAACGACAAGAAGTATCCCAAATCAGAGCTGAACTGAAGGAGAGAGAGACACAAAGATCAACAAACCTAGGAGCTGTTTTTTTGAGAAAATTAAAATAGAGAGCTAGACAAATAAAGCTAGTGAGCTAGACTAATAAAGAAGAAAAAAGACAAGATTCAAATAAACACAATCAGAAATGACAAGGGGGATATTACCACCAACACTGCAGAAATACAATCATCAGAGAATATTACGAACACCGCTATGCACATAAACTAGAAAACCTAGAAGAAATGGATAAATTCCTGGACACATACATCCTTTCAACACTGAACCAGGAAGAAGCAGAATCCAATAACGAGTTCTGAAATTGAGGCAGTAATAAATAGCATACCAGCCAAAAAAAAAAGCCCAGAACAAGGTGGATTCACAGCCGAATTCTACAAGATATACAAAGAAGAGCTGGTACCATTCCTACAGAAACTGTTCCAAAAAATTGAGGAGGAGGGACTCCTTCCTAACTCATTCTACAAGACCAGCATTATTCTGATACCAAAACCTGGCAAAGATACAACATAAAAAAGAAAACTTCAGGTCAATATCTTTGATGAACATTGATGGAAAAATCCTCAACAAAATGCTGAATCCAGCAGCACATCAAAAAGCCTATCCACGGTAGTCAAGTAGGCTTCATCCCTGGGACGCAAGGTTGGTTCAACATACACAAATCAATAAATGTGATTCATCACATAAACAGAACTAAAGACAAAAACCACATGATTATCTCAATATATGCAGAAAAGGTTTTGATAAAATTTAATATCCATCCATGTTTAATACTCTCAATAAACTAGGTATTGAAGGAACATACCTCAAAATAATAAAAGCTATTATCTGTGACGAACCCACAGCCAATATCATACTAATGGGCAAAAGCTGGAAGCATTCCCCTTGAAAGCCAGAACAATTCAAAGGTTCCTTCTCTTACCACTCCTATTTAACATAGTATTGAAAGTTCTGGCCAGGGCAATCAGGAAAGGGAAAGAAATAAAAGGTATCCAAATAGGAAGAGAGAAATCAAACTATCCCTGTTTGCAGATGATAGGATCACATACCTAGAAAATCTCACAGTCTCAGCCCAAAAGCTTCTTAAGCTGATAAATGACTTCAACAAAGTCTTAAGATACAAAATCAATGTGCAAACATCACTAGCATTCCTATATACCAACAACAGTCAAGCCAAGAGCCAAATCAGAAACAAACTCCCATTTGCAATTGCCACAAGAAGAATAAAATATCTAGGAATACAGCTAACTAGGGAGGTAAAAGATCTCTACAAGGAGAACTGCAAACCACTGCTCAAAGAAATCACGGATGGCACAAACAAATAGAAAAACATGAATAGGAAGAATCAATATCATCAAAATGACCATACTGTGCAAAGCAATTTATAGATTCTGTGCTGTTTTTATTAAACAAACACTGACATTCTTCATAGAACTAGAGAAAACTATTTTTAAAATTCACATGGAACCAAAAGAGAGCCCACATAGCCAAGGCAATCCTAGGCAAAAAGAACAAAGCTGGAGGCATTATGCTACCCAACTTCAAATTATACTGCACGATTATAGTAACCAAAACAGCATGGTTCTGGTACAAAAACAGACACATAGACCAATGGAACAGAATAGAGAACCCAGAAATAAGTCTGCTCACCTACAACTATCTGATATTCGACAAACCTCACAAAAACAAGCAATGGGGAAAGGATTCCCTATTCAATAGATTGTGCAGGGATAGCTGGCTAGCCATATACAGAAGATAGAAACTGGACCCCTTCCTTCTACTATGTACAAAAGTTAACTCAACATGGATTAAAGACTTAAATGTAAAACCCAAAGCTACAAAAACCCTGGAAGACAACCGAGGCAATACCGCTCAGGACAGAGGCACTGGCAAAGAGTTCATGACAAAGATGCCAGAAACAAAAATCAACAAATGGGATCTAATTAAACTAAAGAGCTGAGTTTAATTAGAAAGAAAAAGAAAGAAACTATCAACAGAATAAACAGACAACTTAGAGAATAGGAGAAAAATTTTGCAAACTAGACAAAAGTCTAATATCCAGTGTCTATAAGGAATTTGAAGAAATTCACAAGAAAATAAACAACCCTATAAAAAAGTGGGCAAAGGACATAAATAGACGTTTTTCAGAAGAAGATATATACGAGGCCAACAATTGTATGAAAAAAAAAGGCCAACATCACTGATCGTTAGAGAAATGCAAACCAAAACTTCAGTGAGGTCTTACACCAGTAAGAACAGCTACTATTAAAAAGTCAAAAATGATAGATGCTGATGAGATTGTGGAGAAAAAAGGAATGCTTATACACTGTTGATGAGAGTGTAAATTAGTTTAGCCATTGTGGAAGACAATGTGATAATTCCTTAAATACCTAAAATCAGAAATACTATTCAACCCAGCAATCCCATAACTGGATATATACCCAAAGGATTATAAATCATTCTGTTATAAAGACACATGCACACATATATTCATTGCAGCACTATTCACAATAGCAAAGATACGTGGATTCAACCTAAATGCCCATCAATGGTAGACTGGTTAAAGAAAATGTGGTACATAAACACCATGGAATACTATGCAGCCATAGAAAAGAATAAGATCATATCCTTTGCAGGAACATGGATGAAACTGGAGCCCACAATCCCTATCAAACTAACACAGGGACAGAAAACCAAATACTTCCTCTTCTCATTTATAAGTGAGAGCTAAATGATTAGAACACAGCAACACATAAAGGGGAATAACACACACTGAGGCCTATCAGAGGGTGGCAGGTGGGAGGAGGGAGAGAATCAGGAAAAATAACCAATGGACACTAGGCTTAATAACTGGGTGATGAAATAATCTGTACAACAAACACCTATGCAACAAGTTTACCTGTATGACAAACCTGCACATGGACCCCTGAAATTAAAATAAAAGTTAAACGAATAAATAAATAAATGTAGAAGAAATGAGGAAGAGTGGAAAACCATCTTTAGAACGCCACAGTAATAATTTCTGTAAGCAAGATCCAGTAATGAACGCTACAATTAGTGGGTGAAACTTTAATGAGAAACGGAGCATTTCCCTAGCCTCAAATTATCTCCACTCCCAAATGTTTATTACTTGATGTGATAGTTTTAACATATCTCCACAAATTATTTGATATTCCTCCTTCTAGAAGGTGGAGATTGGCTCACCTCCTCTTTCAGTACAGGTTGAACTTAGGGACTCCCTTCTAACAATTGAGTATGGAAAGAGAAAAATGGTAACTTCACAGTGGAGAAACTCAAACTGAGTGACATTCTACAAAACATTTGACGAGTACTCTTCAAAAGAGTCAAGGTCATGAAAATTAAGGAAAGATTAAAATTGTTATAAATTGGAGGAGAGAAAGGCGACATGACAACAAAATACAACATGGTATCCTGGGTTGGATCCTAGGACAGAAAAATATAGTGGAAAATACTGCTGAAATCGAAATAAAGCCTACAATGTTGTTAGTAGTATTGTACCAATGTTAATTTTGATAATTGGTAAGTTAACAGAGAAACCCAGATAAAGGGTATATGGGAACTTCTTGTACTACTTTCAAGCTTCTCCCATAAATATAAAACTATTTAAAAATAAAAAGTTAAAAACAAGCAATTAAAAGACAAAGAACAAATTCATGAAAATGTTTAATATAGATGGCAGAAAAAATGATTAATAGTCTTACTAAAAAGGGGTTTTATAAATCCATTGAAAAGTGAGCAAACAAAATAAATAAGCAATACAGAGTGACAAATGCAAATGTGAGAATTATAGTGGGAAATACAAAGAGACATGGAGGAATAATCAGCTTTACTAAGAATCAAAGTCATGATAAATAAAATCATATTTTCCTTTTGTCAGCCTATCTAATTAGGAAAAATTAGTAAGAGGTAATACTGTGTCTTTGAGGTTATGAAAGGAATAGACACTCTCACATTTTCCTCTTACAATAAATAATTACACAGTGGAATACTATAAAGACAGAAAAATGATATTGTGAAAGAACTTTTAGTGGCATAGAAAGATGCTCATATTTTTATAAAGTGATTAAAAAACCCCTGGATTTAAAAAATCACCTATGACATGATCTATTTTCATATGAAATATGTAGGTTAGATACCAAAATGTTAACTGTGGTTATGTTTGTATAGCAGGACTTTCATGTTTTTCTTTCTCTTTATCTCCATTTTCTAAATTTTCTGTGAGAAATATGTACTTTTTTAAAAATAAGAAATATATGCGAATTTAAGATTTTTCCATAAACAAATGAAAATTGGCAAAAAATGGCAGTCAATCCATCTCAATCGGTCATATTCATCATTAAAACTGTTATGGAGTGCCTGTCTCTGTGTGCGGCCCTTCCTGTCTTCAAGTTTATTGCTCTGTAGACCTATGTATAGGCTTTGGTTATATGTTTTTGAAAGGGGCATCTTTGATCCAGGCTCACAAGCCATAGGGAGTGGACTTTGAGTTGATGTTGGTTATGTTGGGAACAAAAATAATCTTTTGTTGGAAACACCACTATTTTTATTGAGATAAAGTTGACCTTAAATGGATAATGAGCAAAAGATTCATATCAGGCATCGGCAAGGGGAGTGGAAATCCCTCTTTCATTTTTTAAAACAGTTTGAGAACCATTGCTCAGTCACTAACTTAGAAAAGAACGGCTGGTGAAATACAAAGCCATGTCAGTTCATGTGGAAGCCGGGGAACATTCCACAAAAGAGCGGATTTGCTAACGCAGGTCTGAGTACTCATCCCAGAATCTCGGTGGCATCTCTGACTTTTACCCTGGCCTCAAAATTCCTCTAGGCACAAGTTACAGAACCAAGGATTAGTTGAAGAACACTCACAGGCTTCTGGCATATAAAGGGCTAATTAACTCCTGATTGGATCCTGCTAAATCCCCATTTCCCTTTGAATTACATCCAGGCTTTGCCTCTACCCCCTAAAAAAGTGAAAGTACTGTATAAAAAACAAAAATTGCAACTGAGGGTCTTAATTTAATAATCTGACTTCCACAATGGCATTTGAAAACACTGGTGTTTGAAAACAGTGTGTTTACCTTTCTGTTTAACAGTCACTTAAATTGTTCATGGCAGTGATCTGCCAGGCAAAACATGCACAAATCCAGGCCTGAACCAGCAGTCTCAAACGGGAAAAAGATTCCCATAGGGAAAGATGATGTTTACATTGCCTAAGTGACGCTAAAGCAAACTCTGTTCATTTAGGTGGACAAAGTGAATAAAGCCCTGGGGATGGATTAATAGCAAAGGTGTGTTTCAGAAGAAATGCTCTGTGCAAGTATCCATTTCTACATTCAGGCCACAGGTACTGAGGGCCACCTTTCATGCTTCACACCTTTTGGCAACCTGTCCCTCTTTTCAGAAAGGAAAAGCACTCTAAGGCAAAACACAGGGCTTTGCATTCAGTGAGGGCTGCCTTTGGCACCTGTAACCTATTAGCAATGTGCCTCAGGCAAGTCAATAAAATACCTTTTTGGTCCTCAATTTCCTCGTCTGTAGAATGTAAACTAAATAAAATAAGATAAAATGAAGACATTTTAGCAATAATTCCCTTAAAAGATTATTGTGAGAACTCAACATGGTTCCATGTTAAAATGACAGGTACCCTTGAAATGGTAGTCATTATCACCATGAACTTCACATACATGGGCTGACTCTCCATCTGAAAATATGGTATGGACACAGGGAGGGGAGCATCACGTGCTGGGGTCTGTTGCAGGGGGCTAGGGGAGGGACAGCAGGGGGTGGAGGTTGGGGAGAAATAACATGAGGAGAAACGCCAGATATAGGTGATGGGGGGATGAAGGCAGCAAACCACCTTACCACGTATGTGCCTACGCAACAATCCTGCATGATCTGCACACGTACCCTAGAACCTAAAGTGCAATAAAAATACATATATATGGTTCCTGATACCCTGCCCTGAAATATATAAAAGCAGCTTGCACAGAGCTGAGGACAAGGGATCGCTTTTCTCCATCATGCAAGTGGAAAGAAGCGCCTGAATATAAACAGTATTGGAAGCACTAACATAACGTTCTAATGATCAAGTATTGTCCAGCTAAAGATATGAAAAATTCTTGCAGTGATGAATTTTTAACATTGAAATTTGACTTACCTTTTGTGCTCCACTGCCTTAAACCCATTTTGGAAACAGGCAGAGTATAAATAAATAAACAGTCAACTCTTCTCTGGATGTTTGGGTGAAAGCAGGTGGTGACTGAGAAGACATGGGTCAATGTGTGTGAGAGAGTTAAAAACAAATGTCTTCTGAGGTAAATAACTTGAACAATAAGGATGGAAATCTTTTTTGAATGGGAGCCCAGGTCACTTGGGTCTTGGCTCTGGGAGCCTCTTTGTTCTGTTATCAACATTTGGGTAAGTTGCAAAGCACAGTCCTCCAAGTTTGGCCACTTTCTCTGTCCTTGTCTTATCCACTTCCCTTTCCATTCCCTTTTTTGTGTGGCAGGATTTTTCTCTCACTTGATTCATCTTTCCCCATTCCCTCCTCTGTTTGCTCACAGCTCTGTGTTGGTTCGCACATTACCTCGCCCCAATCCTCTCCATTAGTAGGTGTTCAGTGGTATCTTTTGTTGGAAAACAGGACAGAACATCTGATGCTACCCAAACGCCTTTCCCTTTTTGTTCTCTATACCAGCTTCACGTATGCCCTTTCTAACTGGTTAGCCCAAAGGAATTGTGGAGGACACCCTGGGGATACTGCCTGTTAACTGAGAGTCATTTCCTTCCCTTAGCGCCACTAATAGAACATTCCATTTGAGCTCAGAACTTATATTTGGATAACTGTGTTGAGATGACACTTTCTTCCCCATGCCCTCTGCTCTGTACTTGCAGGTCATTCTCAGAACTTGTAGCATCCTATATTGTAATGTAATAAATACGTGTGGAGACCGATGCTTCCCTCCAGCTTAATGCAAAATTATCCACAGGAAAATTAAATACACGCTTTGGGCTCTGGCAAAGCAGAGGCATAAACAAAACAAGCTACTAAAACCATCAACACCGAAAACAAACAAACGAAGACAGAAATGGGCAATTAGAAGACCTCAAAAGATGCAAGTTTAATGTAAAACACTTATGTCGTTATAACAGTTACATTACATTTTGAAACACCCGTGGGAAGGGAACACCACCAGCCTTCCAGAATTCAGAGCCTCCTTAATTCATACCCTGTGTCTGTCTTGATGCGATTCTCAAGTGAGGTCTCCACTAGTCCCTTGAAACCATATTCAAAATCAAGTGTTGGTGCATATGTACATTTTTTCCAGGTAAAAGCTTATGAGCTTCATCAGACTCTCAAAGGCTCTGGAAGCCTGTACTATTTAAGAATCAGTGTACTAGTGAGCTGGAGAGAAGAACTACCTTTGATTCATCTTTGTATGTTAGGGGCTAGGGCAGTGTCCAGCAGGATGGGCACACAATATTGGTTAATATACAGCAAGTCTTCCTGAGTATTGAGATTATTGGTTATTCTGTGACCCTATTCTTTTATGGTTATTTAACATTTTGGTCTAACTGACTGTAATACACACACACACACACACACACACACACACACACACACACACACACATTTTTATCTTTCTAAATTGTTAGATGGTCCCTAAGACATTATTAGGAAGCTTAGACTAGCCCTAGAATCAAACTTGGTAAAATGGTTGTTTGCAAATTGGAGTTTGCTGCTACAGTTGCCCCTTTACACTCATCGTTTTTTTTCCTCAGGTTCTGCATCTGCGAATCCTGCAGATCAAACGTATTTTTAAAAATAACAATAACAAAAAACAATACAACATTAAAAACAGTATAACAACTATTTACATTTGCATTTATATTGTATAGATACTATAAGTAATGTAGAGAGGAATTAAAGGGTACAGGAGGTTGTACATAGGTGATATGGAAATACTACACCATTTCATACAAGGGACTTGATCAACCTCAGATTTGTGTGTGTGTGCTATGGGCAGGGGGTTCCTGAAACCAGTCCCCTACAGATATCAAAGGACAACTGAATTTAAGTCAGAAATGTTTTTAGGTATCCCGTCTTCTCGTTTGTCAATTTTAAATCAACCTGTTATTGCTTTGTTTTAAAAATTAGCTGGTGTCATTTGCAGGCAAAAAAGTCCAGAAATTTTTATCCTCATTTATCAGAGTTTCTCCAGTATCTTTGTGTGTGAGAGTCAGTCCCCCCGGAAGCCATGGGGATTCCAGTGCCCCATCCCCAGAGGGTCAAGATAACTAGTCTGGAATCCACATTTTTAACAAAGACCTCAATTGATTCTGAGAAGGATCCTCTATCAGTCTTTGAAAAACACTATTTTATATTGGCTCGCTCTCTCCATTAATATTCATGGAGGTTTAAATCTAAATTTAGAAAAAAAAATGAGCATGTATCACTTTTAAAACTTTCCTTTGAATCTTCATTTCCATGGGACAAAGAGAATGTGGAAAAATGCTTTAGGGGAGAAGGAAGTAACCCTATTTTGGACTTGCTGTGTTTTGTTTTTCATTTTTAATATGTGGGTGATTTCTAAACTAATCAGCGAAAACGTAGGTAGCACTGTGGAAAAACTTTCCATGTTTTCTTTATCTTTGGTGCCAGAGCACATTAAATGTTAACGCTGGGACTTGCGAGGACCCCCACCTGGTGGATCCCTGAGGACAAGGACAGAAGTTCACCACGCTTGGCCACTCTGTTTGTTAAGTTTGTCTTCATGGAGCCACAGCCTCAGTATATTATGGCTATTTATTGAGCTCTGCCTGTTGTTACAGATAAATGTGTTGATAGGGCAGAGACTTTCTCCTCACATGCCCTCCTGAAAAGGAGGTATGACACTTGTTTGTTTTAAGGATGGTTACTGAGTCCTTGTATGAGATAACTACAGATAGCTGATTTTATATACACTTCATTTAATTCTCACAACAACTCTGCAAATTAGGGCTGTAGTTGTTAGATATGACATATATGGGGTATGATAGAAGGTATATGATGATTGATAGGATTTGGCTCTGTGTCCCCACCCAAATCTCATCTTAACAGAGGAATCTGTAATCCCCACATGTCAAGGGAGGGAGGTGATTGGATCATGAGGGTGGTTTGCAATATACTGTTTTCATGCTGGCGAGTGAGTTCTTACGAGATCTGATGGTTTTGTGTTTGACAGTTCCTCCTTCACACACTCATACTCTCTCTGCTGCCTCCTGCTTCCCCTTCTGCCATGATTGTAAGTTTCCTGAGGCCTCCCCAGCCATGTGGAACTGTAAGTCAATTAAACCTCCTTTGTTTATAAATTACCCAGTGTCGGTTGTATCTTTATAGCAGTGAGAGGATGGACTAATACAATGATGATGACGATGATTCCCCATCCACCCCATGGACTCTGCGGCCCAGATGCTGTGCACAACTGTCTCCTTTTTAGGCACCACACTGTAAAGTGCAAGATAAGCATCTTCTTTTGATACAATAATAATGAAAACATGAACATTTTAAAGTAAACATTAAATAAATATTATTCCTATTCCACAGAGAAGAAAGTTGAACTGAACAAGGTTAAGTGACTTGGCCAAAGTCACAGACAGTAACTGCAACAGCTGAAATGTGAATGCTTGTCTAGTGACTTCTGTCCTACGGCTTATATGGTTGTGCAACAGATGTGTGTTCCAGGCCTGTTGTAGATGTTTTCCCATAGCTAGAAACACCTTCCCCGCAAAACAGAGGGTGGTCCTCAAGGAAAGCAGGATGTCTTTTGGAGCAGAGTCTTCCAAAGAGCACAGGAGTCCAAGAGCTCCTTCAGGGAAGCAGCTTTGCCTTATTCCTATTTGTGTCTTTTGGCATCTGCCACAATATATGCTTGTCTCTCTATATGTGTCAAGATGGGTACACAGAAGCTCTTTATTGCAATATCTTCTGTTTCCTTAAGTTTGGTATCTGAGTGACAATAATAATGACTAACATTTATGGAGCTCTTGCCAGTTGCTTTACTGACAGCACCTGTTATGGTGTGAATGTTTATATCCTGCCTCAAATTCCCATATTGAAGCCCTGACTCTTGGTGTAATGGTATAAGGAGCCAGGGCCTTTGGGAGGTAGTAAAGTTTACATGATGTCCTTGTGTTGAGATTGGTGCCCTTATAAAATGAGACCAGAGCGCACTTTCTCTCTCTCTCTGTCCTGCCATGTGAGGTTACAGCAAGATGATGGCCATGTGCAAGCTAGGAAGACGAGAGCACTCACCAGAGACTGAAGTGGCCAGTACTTTGATCTTGGACTTCCAGCATCCATATCTGTGAGAAACACATTTTGGTTGTTTAAGCAACCCAGGCTGTGGTGTTTTGTTACAGCAGCCCAAGTGAAGTAAGACAATCTCCCATGAGCTGATACTGTTTTATCAGTGAAGAAACTGAGGCACAGGGAGCTTAGCAACTTTCTCAAAGTCACACAGCTGGCATTTGGACCAGGCTAGTCTGACTCCCTGAGGGAAGGAAGGGTTGTTTCTCTGTGCTAAGCTGTTTCCCTGCCCCTTTCTGTCTGAGGGGGAATTGAAATATAAAGCAACAACCTGTTGCAGAAATATTTGAGTAAACAAACTTCAGAAAGAGTGTTAGAACCCAAACTAGCTTTCAAGTAGAAAAATCACACATGCACACATATGTTTATTGCGGCACTGTTCATAATAGCAAAGACTTGGAACCAACCCAAATGCCCATCAGTGATAGACTGGATAAAGAAAATGCGGTACATATACAGCATGGAATACTATGCAGCCATAAAAAAGAATGAGTTCAGGTCCTTTGCAGGGACATGGATGAAGCTGGAAACCATCATTCTCAGCAAACTAACACAGGAACAGAAAACCAAACACCTCATGTTCTCACTCATAAGTGGGTGTTGAATAATGAGAACACATGGACACAAGGAGGGGAACATTACACACTGGGGCCTGTTATGGGGTGGGAGGATAGGGGAGGGATAGTAGGGGTGGGGGATAGGGGAGGGGTGGGGAGATAGGGGAGGGATAGCAGGGGTATGGGGATTGGGGAGGGATAGCATTAGGAGACATACCTAATGTAGATGATGGGGTGATGATGCAGCAAACCACCATGGCACGTCTATACCTATGTAACCTGCAAGTTCTGCACAGGTACCCCAGAACTTAAAGTATAATAAATAAATTTTTTAAAAAAAGAAAACTCAAGGTGGTCCCAGGTGCTGTTAGTGTGAGAATATAGGAAATGTCATTGGATACATTTCTGGGAATTATGGGCAGATCTCACAGAACAGGCACCTGGAAACTAGTCAGTCATTAAGAAAACACTTCTTTCCACGAGGGCACACACTCCCCCTCATTTCTGTATGTCACATCCTTTACTGGCCTGTTTTCCTCTTCACCTGCTTCCTCTGTTGGTTCTTTAGGTGTGCAGCCCTGCAAGGAACATCAATGTACATTCTGCTTCTCTCCACTCATCTGCTCTGTCTTTGAATATTTCCACCTCTAGAAATTGGTAGAAAGCCAGCTCATATGAGTGAGACCTCCTGTACCACAGGCAGCTGGCCAGCTGCTTCTAGGGTTCTTTATAAAAACTGTTGGATACATGTGGCTCAACCAATGGTCATCTCTGCACAAAAAATAAATAAATAAATAAACCCAGCCCTGCACCGTTTCTGAGAATGGGAGGCAATGTACAGAGCATAATAAGCCAAGAGGTAGGTAAGGCAGAAAATCAAGAGGATACCTGTTATTGATTTGGTACGAGTTAAAGGTACCTGGCTCTGTTTTAGATATTTTATAATAATAAAAATGGAAAAGAGGAAGGGATTGTCCCATAATTAGGTTTTCAAAATATGTTTGTTGTTTCCCCTAATTTTTCTTGAGGTTATTTAGATATTTCTTGACAAATGTTCATGGTAACATGAAAGCAGACATGTTTATTTTCTTTGATTTGGAGGAATGAATTATTGAAATTCTGGTTTTTATCATTGGTAAAACTTCTGAGTAAAAAATTCTAATAAACGAAATATTAATACCAAAAAAAAAGAGTGTTGGCTATGCGTGGTGTATAAACAAGATATAAAAATATTCTCAATAATGTTGTGAAATATAGCTCATGAACAGACCTGGAAACTAAAACTTGTATTGATTTATAGACAGCCATTGATGCTACCAGTTTTCCATCCTTTCCTAATTCTGATCATCATTTTCTTGGGATTATTATAATAAGACAAATGTTGCTCCCAAAGAAACTGCTGATTCTGGTGCAGGGACAGGAGCTCACCAAGAACTCCAGCTACCAAAACATTTTCCCTGATCACCCGGCGACAGGGAGCTGATGGCCAAATCACAGACTTGAAACGTAATGGCTGTGAATGCACACCGACTTGTCTATCTGCCTGCTATTATTATGCCGTTTGTGGAAAGCCATGATCAGATTTTTTTTTTTTTGGCAAAATAAGAAATAATACTGGGATCTTGCCTCAAAAACATCAGTGAAGATCAGCTCATAGAAATGTTTGAAATCTGGGTGCAGTGGCTCATGCCTGTAATCCCAGCACTTTGGGAGGCTGAGGCGGGCAGATCACCTGAGATCAGGAGTTTGAGACCAGCCTGGCCAACATGGAGACACCGTGTCTCCACTAAAAATACAAAAATTAGCTGGGCGTGATGGTGGACACCTGTAATCCCAGCTACACGGGAGGTTGAGGCAGGAGAATCGCTTGAACCCAGGAGGTGGAGATTGTAGTGAGCTGAGATCACACCATTGCACTCCAGCCTGGGCGACAAGAGGGAAACTCCATCTCAAGAAAAACAAAAAGAAAAGAAAAAAAGAAATGTTTGAAATCTAGGTACTAGTGCAGATTTGTAGGTGCTAGGGAATGACTGTAAGAAGTGACCTTAGTGGGGAAAAGCCCACTGTTAGATGTCGGCTTGTGCTCCACTTTGCCAATTCCCAAATTTCCATTTTGGACAGGTTATTTAACCTGCAAGTGTGCTTCCATTTCATCACATAGAAAAAAGAAATATGAAAACCTGCCTTTGAGCATTGTCATGGGGGTTAAATGAGATAACTTCTGCCTGGCACATACCAATGCACAAATAAGCTTAGCAAATGTTTTTGTTTTTTAACTAGACAAACATAAGTTTTTCCAGTGGTATATTTTTCATTAGAAAAAAAATCAATACATGCTTTTAACATAAACCTGAATCTAACTTTGATATAATAATGGTTAAGACTCCAGAAATATTTTAGAATTTTCTTAGATGAGCTCTATTAGTCTGTGTTTAAAAAGGGAAAACCTTTTACTATAGAGTGAGAAGGAAGAGAAAGGAAAAAATTGGCCTATTTAAACAATGAGGAATGTGTGTGTGTGTGTGTGTGTGTGTGTGTGTGTGTGTGTGTGTATTTGTTAATATCTTTTTTATTTTTTAAATTGTACTTTAGTTTCTGGGTACATGTGCAGATCATGAAGAATTGTTGCGTAAGTACATACATGGCAATGTGGTTTGCTGCCTCCATCCCCCCATCACCTATACCTGATGTTTCTCCCCATGTTATCCCTCCCCAATCTCCCTACCCACACTATCCCTCCCCTGGTCCCCCCCAACAGACCCCAGTGTGTGATGCTCCCCTCCCTGTGTCCATGTGTTCTTATTGTTCAACACCCACCTATGAGTGAGAACATGCGGTGTTTGATTTTCTGTTCTTGTGTCAGTTTGCTGAGAATGATGGTTTCCAGATTCATCCATGTCCCTACAAAGGAAACGAACTCATCATTTTTTATGGCTGCATAGTATTCCATGGTATATATGTGCCACATTTTCCATGTCCAATCTATCATCAATGGGCATTTGGGTTGGTTCCAGGTCTTTGCTATTGTAAACAGTGCCACAATGAACATACGTGTGCATATGTCTTTATAATAGAATGATTTATAATCCTTTGGATATATATCCAGTAATGGGATTGCTGGGTCAAATGAAATTTCTATTTCTAGGTCCTTGAGGAAGTGCCACACTATCTTCCACAATGGTTGAACTAACTTACACTCCCACCAACAGTGTAAAAGTGTTCCTATTTCTCCACATCCTCTCCAGCATCTGTTGTCTCCAGATTTTTTAATGATTGCCATTCTAACTGGCATGAGATGGTATCTCAATGTGGTTTTTATTTGCATTTCTCTAACGACCAGCGATGATGAGCATTTTTTCATATGTTTGTTGGCCTCATATATGTCTTCTTTTGAAAAGTGTCTGTTCATGTCCTTCACCCACTTTTGAATGGGTTTGTTTGTTTGTTTTTCTTATAAATCTGTTTTAGTTCTTTATAGATTCTGGATATTAGCCCTTTGTCAAGTGGGTAGATCGCAAAAATTTTTTCCCATTCTTTTGGTTGCCAATTCACTCTAATGATTGTTTCTTTTGCTGTACAGAAGCTTTGGAGTTTAATCAGATTCCATTTGTCTATTTTGGCTTTTGTTGCCAATGTTTTTGGTGTTTTAGTCATGAAGTCCTTGCCTATGCCTATGTCCTGAATGGTTTTGCCTAGGTTTTCTTCTAGGGTTTTTATGGTGTTAGGTCTTATGATTAAGTCTTTAATCCATCTGGAGTTAATTTTAGTGTATGGTGTCAGGAAGGGGTCCAGTTTCTCCCTTCTGCACATGGCTAGCCAGTTTTCCCAACATCATTTATTAAACATGGAATCCTTTCCCCATTGCTTGTTTGTGTCAGGTTTGTCAAATATCAGATGGTTGCAGATGTGTGGTGTTGCCTCCGAGGCCTCTGTTCTGTTCCATTGGTCTATATCTCTGTTTTGGTACCAGTACCATGCTGTTTTGATTACTGTAATCTTGTAGCATATTTTGAAGTCAGGTAGTGTGACGCCTCCATCTTTGTTCTTTTCACTTAGGATTGTCTTGGCTATGCAGGCTCTCTTTTGTTTCCATATGAAGTTTAAGGTGGTTTTTTCCAGTTCTGTGAAGAGGGTCACAGAATTGGACGTTGAATCTATAAATTACTTTGGGCAGTCCAGCCATTATCACAATATTGACTCTTCCTAACCATGAGCATGAAATGTTTTTCCCTCGTTTGTGTCCTCTCTTATTTCCTTGAGCAGTGGTTCATAGTTCTCCTTGAAGAGGTCCTTTACATCCTTTGTTAGTTGTATTCCTAGGTATTTTATTCTCTTTGTAGCAATTAATGGGAGTTTGCTCCTGATTTGATTCTCTTTTAGTCTGTTATTGGTGTATAGGAATGCCTGTGATTTCTGCACATTGATTTTGTATCCTGAGACTTTGCTGAAGCTGCTTATCGGTTTCAGGAGATTCTGGGCTGAGATGATGGGGTCTTCTAAATATACAATTGTGTCATCTGCAAATAGAGAAAATTTGACTTCCTCTTTTCCTAATTGAATACCCTTTATTTCTTTTTCTTGCCTGATTGCTCTGGCTAGAACTTCCAATACTATATTGAATAGGAGTGGTGTGAGAGGACATCCTTGTCTAGTGCCAGATTTCAAAGGGAATGCTTCCAGTTTTTGCCCATTCAGTATGATATTGGCTTTGGGTTTGTCATAAATAGCTTTTATTATTTTGAGATACATTCCATCTATACCTAGTTTATTGAGAGTTGTTAGCATAAAGTGCTGCTGAATTTTGTTGAAGGCCTTCTCTACATCTTTTGAGATGATCATGTGGTTTTTGTCTTTGGTTCTGTTTATGTGGTGAATTACATTTATAGACTTGAATATGTTGAACCAGCCTTGCATCCCCGGGATGAAACCTACTTGATCGTGATGGATAAGCTTTTTGATGTGCTGTTGCAATCAGTTTGCCAGTATTTTATTGAAGATTTTTGCATCTATGTTCATCATGGATATTGGCCTGAAGTATTCTTTTCTTGTTGAGTCGCTGCTGGGTTTTGGTATCAGAATGATGTTGGTCTCATGAAATGAGGAAGGATTCCCTCTTTTTGGATTGTTTAGAATACTTTCAGAAGGAGTGGTACTAGCTCTTCTTTTCATGTCTGGTAGAATTCGGCTGTGAACCCGTCTGGACCTGGGCTTTTTTTGGTTGGTAGACTGTTAATTTCTGCCTCAACTTCAGCCCTTGTTATTGGTCTATTCAGGGTTTCAACTTCTTCCTGGTTTAGGCTTGGGAGTGTGCAAGTGTCCTGGAATTTATCAATTTCTTCCAGGTACTGGTTTATGTGCCTAGAGTTGTTTGTAGTAATCTCTGATGGTAGTTGTATTTCTGTGGAATCGGTGGTAATATCCCCTTTATCATTTTTTATTGCATCTATTTGATTCTTCTCTCTTCTCTTTTTTATTAATCTGGCTAGCAGCCTGTCTATTTTGTTGATCTTTTCAAAAAAACCAGCTCCTGGATTTATTGATTTTTTGAAGGGTTTTTTGTGTCTCTATCTCCTTCAGTTCTGCTCTGATCTTAGTTATTTCTTGTATTCTGCTAGCTTTTGAGTTCTTTTGATCTTGCTCCTCTGGCTCTTTCAATTTTGAAGATAGGGTGTCGATTTTAGATCTTTCCTGGCTTATCATTTGGGCATTTATTGCTATAATTTTCTCTCTAGACACTGCTTTAAATGTGTTCCAGAGATTCTGGTATGTTGTGTATTCATTCTCATTGGTTTTGAAGAACATCTTTATTTTTGCCTTCATTTTATCGTTTATCCAGTCAACATTCAAGAGCCAGCTGTTCAGTTTCCATGAAGTTGTGCGGTTATGAGTTAATTTCTTAATCCTGAGTTCTAATTTGATTGCACTGTGGTCTGAGAGACTGTTTGTTATGATTTCCGTTCTTTTGCATTTGCTGAGGAATGATTTACTTCCAATTATGTGGTCAGTTTTAGAGTAGGTGTGATGTGGAGCTGAGAAGAATGTATATTCTGTGGATTTGGGATGGAGAGTTCTATAGATGTCTGTTAGATTTGCTTGGTCCAAATCTGATTTCAAGTCCTGGATATCCTTGTTAATTTTCTGTCTCGTTGATCTGTCTAATATTGACAGTGGAGTGTTAAAGTCTCCCCCTATTATTGTGTGGGAGTCTAAGTCTCCTTTTAGGTCATTAAGAACTTGCTTTATATATCTGAGTGCTCCTGTATTGGGTGCGTATATATTTAGGATCATTAACTCTCCTTGTTGTGTTGATCCTTTCACCATTATGGCATGCCCTTCTTTGTCTCTTTTGATCTATGTTGCTTTAAAGTCTATTTTTTCAGAGACTAAGATTGCAACTCCTGCTTTTTTTTTTTTTTGCTCTCCATTTGCTTGGTAAATCTTCCTCCATCCCTTTATTTTGAGTCTATGTGTATCCTTGCATGTGAGATGGATTTCCTGGATACAGCACACCAATGGGTTTTGACTGTTTATCCAATTTGCCAGTCTGTGTCTTTTGATTGGGGCATTTAGCCCATTTACATTTAAGATTAATATTGTTATGTGTGAATATCATCCTGCCATTTTGATGCTAGCTGGTTATTTTGCCTGTTAGTTGACACAGTTTCTTCATTGTGTCGATGGTCTTTAACATTTGGTATGTTTCTGGAGTGGCTGGTACTGGTTGTTCCTTTCTATGTTTAGTGCTTCTTTCAGAAGCTCTTGTAAGGCAGGTCTGGTGGTGAGGAAATCTCTCAGCAATTGCTTATTCGTAAAGGATTTTATTTCTCCTTCACTTATGAAGCTTAGTTTGGCTGGATATGAAATTCTAGTTTGAAAGTTCTTTTCTTTAAGGATGTTGAATATTGGCCCACATTCTCTTCTGGCTTGTAGGGTTTCTGCTAAGAGATTACTGTGAATCTGATGGGCTCCCCTTAGTGGGTAACCCGACCTTTCTCTCTGGCTGCCCTTAGCATTTTTTCCTTCATTTCAACCCTAGTGAATCTGATGATTATGTGCCTTGGGGTTGCTGTTCTTGAGGAGTATCTTTGTGGTGTTCTCTGTATTTCCTCGACTTGAATGTTGGCCTGGCTTGCTAGGCTGGGGAAGTTTTCCTGGATAATATCCTGAAGAGTGTTTTCCAGCTTGGATTCATTCTCTCCATCACATTCAGGTACACCTATCAAATGTAGGTGTCTTTTCACATAATCCCATGTTTCTTGAAAGCTTTGTTCATTTCTTTTTACTCTTTTTTCTCTAATCTTGCCTTCTTGTTTTATTTCATTGAGTTGATCTTCAGTCTCTGATATCCTTTCTTCTACTTGGGTGATTCAGCTATTGAAATTTGCGAATGCTTCACGAAGTTCTCTTGTTGTTTTTCAGCTCCATCAGGTCATTTATATTCTTCTCTAGGCTGTTTATTCTCATTAGCATTTTGTCTAACCTTTTTTCAGGTTCTTAGTTTCTTTGCATTGGGTTAGAACATGTTCTTTTAGCTCAGAGAAGTTTGTTATTACCCACCTTCTGAAGCCTGTTTCTGTCAATTCATCAGACTCATTCTCCATCCAGCTTTGTTCCCTTCCTGATGTGGAGTTGTGATCCCTTGGAGGAGAAGAGACATTCTGGTTTTTGATATTTTCATCCTTTTTGTGCTGGTTTCTTCCCATCTTTGTGGATTTATCTACCTGTGGTCTTTGTAGTTGGTGACTTTCATATGTGGTCTCTGAGTGGATGTCCTTTTTGTTGACGATGAAGTTATTTCTTTCTGTTTTTTAGTTTTCCTTCTAATGGTCAGGCCCCTCTGCTTTAGGCCTGCTGGAGATCCACTCCAGTCCCTGCTTGCCTGGGAATCACCCGCAGGGGCTGCAGGACACTAAGAGTTGCTGTCAGTTTCTTCTTCTGTTATCTTGTCCCAGAAGGGTACCCACCAGATGTCAGCCTTTCTCCTTTACAAGTGCCTCTTCGGATATACAGGGGTCAGGGAGCTGCTTGAGGAGACAGTCTGTCCCTTATAGGAGTTCAAGTGCTGAGCTGGTAGCTCTGTTTTTCCATTTAGAGCTTCTGGGCAGGTATGTTTAAGCCTGCTGCAGTAGAACTCATAAGCGCCTTTTTCCCCAGGTGCTCTGACTGGGAAGGTGCAACTTTATTTATAAGTTTCTGACATACTGTTGCCTTTTTTCAGAGATGCCCTGCCTAGCAAGGAGGTAGCCTAATCATAGTCTGCCAACAGAGGCGTTACTGAGCTGGTGTGGGCTCTGCCCAACTGCTATGTGAACTTCCTGTTAGAACTGCCTTGGCAATGGCGGACTGCCTCAGTAAAGGCAGATTGCCTAGGTAATGGAAGACTACCTCGGTAATGGCAGATGCCCTTCCCCTCACCGAGCTGGACTGTCCAGGTCCAGCTGCACTTGCTGTGAAACTCTCAATCCAGATCATTTCAGATTGCTGATCTTTGTGGGGGGTGGGACCCACTGAGTCAGATCACCCGGCTCCCTGTTTCAGCCCCCTTTTTTTCAATTGAATGGGTGGCTCTGTCTCCCAGGCATTCCGGGCACTTATTGAAATGGCCACTGGGATTTGCACGAGTTTTTGTGTGGAGACCTGCAGCGATGTCTAAAACAGCTGTGCTGGAAACTTGTGGCACTTTGCAGCCTGGGAATCTCCTGGTCTGTGGGCAGTAAAAACTCATTTGGAAATGCGGTGATCACTTACCCTCTGTGTTCTTCTCGCTGGGAACTGCACTCCAGAGCTGTTCCTATTCGGCCATCTTGAAAGTATAGTCTTGTTAGTATCTTAAAGAGGCTTCTCTTTTACAGACAAGAGTATTTGCTGGTCAGTGCCCAGATTTTTTTTTCTTTTGATGTACATTAAAAAAGTAAAAGAAATATTCTTAGAAAGACATCTGTGCCTAGGGTGACTCACATTTGATCAACCCTTGTGAACTGAGCTTTTCAGGGGATGTGCAATTATTTGCTCAGTTAGGCTGAAACTTTTTATTTATCTAATCACCCCTCTGTAATGCTTTAATCTGAACTTCCAAGGCCTATTTTTTCAACCACTTTAGCTACATATTTTAAGTCTTATAGTCTAACCAACCCTAGCCCATAAAACATGCAATGTCCTGTTTAATGCATCCTATTAGGAAATCAGCTGCCACATGAATTTTGTAATCTCCCACTTTGTGACTGGGTGAGCTGTTTGGAAGTGTCATTAATGTCATTATTCCAGGAGAGAGAGAGAGAGCCAGCAGCTGAGTGCATCCTCTGTATCCCAGCTGGCTTCTCCGTGCTAGCATTTGCTGAGTGACTCAGAGGTGAATCATCGGTTTCTGCAGGTGTACGCTTGGGAGTTCTGGAAGTCTCCCACATCCAGTGGGAGCAAATGTTCACCTCATTAATTCATGGGGTTACTCAGTAGTTCTAGCCAACTTAATTTGGCTGTATAATAGTTAAAAATGTGTGTGTGTGTGTGTGTGTGTATGTGTGTGTATTTACTTATATCCCAGGAGTGTGCTACAGATTAAATTTAAAAGTAAAACCTTTCATTGAGTAATTAGAAAATGTTATGTGTATTTGAAATATTTAGAAAGAAGAACAATTTCTATGTATGTCATTTTACTGTAACACGCACACTTGGTAATGGCATTCCTCACTTTTCTCTCTCTGCCTGGGCCGATGTGGGGGACTGAGGTCATTACCGTTGGTGAATTAGCCAACTCTAATTCCCTTCCCAGTCTTGTGGCTTATTTAGTTGAATGCTGTCAGAAACTTTAGCTCTCCAGAGACTTTTTTCTTTTTAAAGGACACTCAATTTTTGGTTGTAAAAACAAAAAAAAGTAAATATATTTCTTCACTTTATTCATCTCTGAACAAATCTTGCTTTTACATGTTAGTAGTGCCTGATGAAGCTAACAGCCATCAATCAAATAAATAAATTTTAAGATTTAAGAATATCACAATATAGTTACAGTATCAATTTGCTGAAAATTAATGGTCATTAATCAAAACCTATCACACAATAGCTAAGATTTGATTTCCTCCTATGTTCTAGCACAATTTAAAATGCTTTACAAATACTAATTTACTTAATGATCAGAACACCCTGCAACCCTGGTGCTCTTATTGTCTCCACTTTACAGATGAGAAACTCCAGGCAGAGACAGGTTAGACCACTTGCCTGAGGTCACACACATAATAAATGACAAAGCCAGAATTTAAATCTAGACAGTCAGACCTCAGAACCTGAATTATAAAACACTATGGTATTAGGGTCTAATGACAAATTTTTAAACAAACACAGCAGAATCTATGCATGTAAATGAATCCAGTCCATCCTAAAGTAGCCACCTGTGTATGCTCTATACTTATTTCAAATGTTGCCATGGCTTAACACTTCCAGAACTCTCTCTTTTCTTTCATTTCTAAAAAAAGTTCTTGTGGAAACTATGCCTTGTTGGTCTAAATATCACCAGTAAAAGCTTCACTCTTTGAGGTTGAATTTGATTTTTGGAAATAGTTGAAAGTGATTCAAAACTCAGGTTAGTGAAGAGAGGAGGAATCAAATTTGGTAAGATCACTATAAGTTAAACTGTCTCTAAGTATAATTTTCAAACAGGGATTCTAGAATTCCAAAAATATTTTGTGTAATGGCAGCATCATTAAAATAAATGTAAAAGCCTGCAAAGGTCATTCTGAAGAGCGTTAGAAAGACAGAGAACAGTAGCATAGATGTTTCTGCTGCCGTGATTCATCCTCTAAACATATGAAACCATCCTATTAGGTCACAATTCAATAGATGCTATTTGACTACCTGACCTGCCAGAAGCCCCTTTCGATTCTTCTGTATCCAAATTTATATAGGGGACATTATCGGTCAAGACCCTGGTGAGAGAGTGACACAAAATGGGTAATTGAGGAGAGTTAAATAAAGAAACAGTTTACAGGGTGATAAGCAGGGTTTGTGGAAACCAGTGGCAGAAAGTGCAGATGCCTGGATGGGCAGCACGGAGGCACCATCAGTGCCCTCAGCCTGGAGGGGCAAGAAGAGGCAGGGGCAAGAACCGGGAGGGTCGCTGCTGTGAACAGGGCTGCGTGCAAGGGTCCGCGCTGGGAGAGGCAGCCAGCCTGTGTCACCCAAACGTTGGGGAGCCCAGCTCAGAGCAAATACCCTGTCTCACTCTCCTCCTGCCCTCTGAACTCCTGCTACTGCCCTACACACCAAACCCAACAAGAACTCACAGCAAAGAGACTGCCTGTTGTCACTTGCCACAGAGATGACCTTTTGGGGGCACACAGTAGGGTCAAGCCTGCCTTCTTTCAGGTTCCCACCTTTCCTAGAGGAGAGGTAGTGACACATAGCAAAGACATTTCAAATACAAATGATTTTCTGGTTTCCAAACTGGTCTGGGAAAGGGAGGAGAGGAAGAATCTGACATTGATTGACATTATTTACGTTGATTGAGTACTTGCTGTGTACTCAATGCGACAGGTGCTTTACTGACGTTAAAAATGATGACTCATTGTATGAAGAGAATTTCACTTCTATGGTTTCCCCCTCCTCACGATTACATTCTAGTTATGAGAAAAACATCAGATAAATCTTATCTCTATTGAAGGGCACTCTATAAAATATCTGAGCAGTATTCCTCAAAAGTGTTAAGACCTTCCAAAATAAAGAATACCGAAAAACTATCACAGCCAATAGGAGCCTAAGGAGACGTGACCAACATGACCAACAAATGTGAGATGGTGTCCCAGATGGGATCCTGGAAAAGAAAAAAGACATTCGATAAAAACTATGGAAATCTGGGCTGGGAGCAGTGGTTCGTGTCTGTAATCCCAGCACTTTGGGAGGCCGAGGCAGGTGGATCACCTGAGGTCGGGAGTTTGAGACCAGTCCGACCAACATGGAGAAACCCCATCTCTACTAAAAATGCAAAATTAGCTGGGTGTGGCACATGCCTGCAATCCCAGCTACTAGGGAGGCTGAGGCAGGAGAATTGCTTAACCCAGGAGGTGGAGGTTGTGGTGAGCTGAGATCATGCCATTGCACTCCAGCCTGGGCAACAGGAGCAAAACGTCATCTCCATAATAATAATAATAGTAAAATAAAAACCATGGAAATTTGAGTAAAGTGTGGGCTTTAGTTAATAACAATGTATCAGTATTGGTTGATTGACTGTGACATGTGTATGTACTAATGTAAGGTGCTAATAACAGAGGAGGCAGTCTGGGGTGTGTGGAAACTCTGTTATCTTTGCAGCATTTCTGTAAATCTAAAACTACTCTAAAATAAAAATTTAATTTAGAAAATAAAAGCCTAGTGCTTCACTTTGCTTGGAGAATAAGAATGAAGCAAAGGAGGAAGAGAAAAGGACTCGTCCGTCGTGCTTCCTTCACGCCATTGCTCTGCCTTAACGCCAGCCAGCATTGTGCTGGTCGGGAGGTCTTGCCATTGCTTCACCTGGCACTTAGGCAAACTGCCTAAACATTCTCCTCTTATGATGTGAGGTGTTAAGTTGGATTACTAAACTTTAAATTTTCTGAGGTCTCAGGGCATCACACAATAATCATTCACTATGAAGACACCATTAATATCGCTCTTACAAAATCAACTCCTACTCTTTTAAAAGCAACAGTACGCTGGGCGCAGTGGCTCACACCTGTACCCAGCACTTTGAGAGGCCAAGGCGGGTGAATCACTTGAGGTCAGGAGTTCAAGACCAGCCTGGCCAACCTGGTAAACCCTGGTCTTGACTAAAAATACAAAAAAATAGCTGAGTGTGTTGTGGGTGCCTGTAGTCCCAGCTGCTTGGGTGGCTGAGGCAGGAGAATTTGGAGGTGGAGGTTGCAGTCAGCTGAGATGGAGCCACTGCACTCCAGCCTGGGTGACAAAGCGAGACTTTGCCTCAAAAGCAACAACAGCAACAACAAAATATGACTAGTAAAAATAAAATAAGAGCACTTAAGTATTTTAGCAATGAAAAATTAACATTATTCTGATCTAACAATAGAAATAATAAATTCCACTCCTAAAGCCAGTTTTTGCCAGTGAACATTTATCAGAAGAATGTTGTTTTGTAAATAAGCTGTCTTCTAGTGATGTCCACCACTGCTATCCCTAAAATATCCCTAAAATAATGCATCATTATATACCATATCATGATTCATATACAGTACTATCTGTGGGGCACATAAATGTGGGGTATCAGAGAATCGCCTATTGCTAGGTAGGCTGTTGGTCCACCATCACAGCCCCAGAGGCCCTGGGATGGGGCCTTATGATTTTATTTTACTTTGTGTTGAACCTGGGTCTTTCCTAGGGTCATGAGAGATATGGAGGGTTCCAAGGCGGAGGGAGCGCCTTGGTGCCCACCGTGTGTGTCTGTGCAGAGCAAAGTCTCTGACACGGATGAGCTGCCCTGGCAATGCCTGCTCAGCCCCCAGCTCAGCTCACTCCCAGCCTGGACTCTCTCCCCTCTTACTAGCATCCCCCCAAACCTGCCATTCTGCTCCGCCTCCTGGCACGCTGTGTGTCCTGTGGAGGCCACAGGAAGGGAGCTGAAGAGGGGCCATGAGCTGAAGAGGGGCCACGGGGGAGGTGGCAGTGTGAGGACCGTGCCGTCTGCAGGACGGGGTGTGGGTGTCCCTCTGTCCTCAGCCTCTGTGGCTCCTTAGGCACATCCCTTCATGCCTGCTTTCTCGTCTTAGAAGGAAGGATGTGAACCACGGATAACTCTGTAAAGTGCCCGGCTCATGATGGGAGTTCAGGGAATGGCAGTGAGTGCTCGCAGCTAAAGACCCGGCTTCCTCGGGTATGAGGCCCTGAGAACTGTGATTTTTCTCTCTATAACTCTGACCAGCCATTTGCCACAGATTAACTAATAGCACTTCTCAGTTAGGTACTTAGCATTGTATTTTCCTCTGGCTTCTTTCCCTTAATAGAGTGGATCTGAGGATTCCTTGAATGGCGTGCAGTTGTCT
Organism: Plecturocebus donacophilus; assembly: GCA_004027715.1. Taxonomy (NCBI): domain Eukaryota; kingdom Metazoa; phylum Chordata; class Mammalia; order Primates; family Pitheciidae; genus Plecturocebus; species Plecturocebus donacophilus. The sequence continues at coordinate 82,255 of PVKP010002179.1, forward strand.
AGAAGGGATGCGCATGGGGTGTGCCAGGTGATATTTGTTTAATGGATGAATTAATGAGCCTCTAGAAGGCAATTCCACAGCACAGGTACCTACGAATGCAGAAGTGTGCATCTGTACGTGGGGATGCACATAGACTTAGATCTGTGCCGTCCTTCTGTGCACACACACATCTGTACTCAACAAACACATCGTTGTGAGAAGCAACATAAGCATATTCGTGACTCAGTTAGTGGGAGCTACAAGTGCTATGGATTTCAAATGGTTCTTTGCGCAACTTTAATTCTTTAAACACGTGAATGAACGAAGGCTGAATTGGTATGATTGTGCTGGAGAGCCTCTGAAATTGAATATTAAAGCATTCTACAAAACAGTGCCAAAGAACAGCTACATATATCCATGAACAAATTTCCCACAATAAGCGGGCTTTTGAAGTTTTTAGGAAAACATTGTTCCCAGTGCCTACTTCAAACATGACAGTGAAGATGTGCCAGATTCTGAAGGACTCTTCCTACTTCCATTCATGGAAATTCAATTCTGTCAAGATAATGCTATTCTAATTGCTCACCAAAAATAATGGCCACATCGTATTTATTATTAGTCCTTTTGAATTCTAAAGAATCCATTCCAAAAATTAGGTTTGTATTACTTCTCCCGGCCTAGACCTGATCAGCATTTTTCTCCTTCAGTTTTAGGACGTTCTCCCTGGCTATGACAAGGACGTACACGTGAAGTATGTCTCCAACCAGCCCCATGTGTCCAGAAACTTCAGTAAAAGAAGAGTGACGTGAAAAGGCATGGATATGGAACTGTGTGGTCAAAAACAAAAACAACAAAACGCAGCTTTGTACCAAAACCTGGCTTTCCATTTACAAACTGCAGAACCCTGGGAAAGCTACTTAACATCTGTCTTTGTTTCTCGTTAGTAAAATGTGGGGGGGAAATCCACCTCACATGGGGTCATTGAGCATTTTAAATGAGATGATTAACAGAAATTAACTTCAACATCTCGAAAAATGTTTTTGGATGAGGTTTTTTTTTCATATATTTAGGCAGGGACCTATAATACAACAGGTTTTGTTTACATGAGGTGAAATTAGACAATGGTCCTATCCTCAGAATGCTTGCTTGGCCGGGAAGACAAGCTGTCCAGGAGAAAGTGAAGAGTGCTGAGCGACTGGCGTAAACAAAGGGGTGGCCGGAGAAGGGAGGACCGTTGTCTCTCCCGGATGGCCCCATCGGGGGTACCCTTGGGGATGCACTGTTTAAGGCAGGCCTGGAAATATGAGAGAGGAAAGTGCTGCTGGCGGAGGAGAAGACACACACAAAGGCCCAGGACAGAGGGAGGCGTGTGGCAAACGCTCACACTTCACAGCCTTCCAAGGGCTTTTGCACGCTCTCATTTATTCTGCACAACGGTCGGTTGAAGAGGACAAGGAGGACGGTGGGTGTTCCCAGCACAAAGTAGTGGTCCATGTTTTAGATGATCCCTACACATTAGATGCATGGAAACATCACCACGATGCATACATCACTGTGTATCATATTATGCATTCGTATGCATACTCAGTAGGTGTCCATTTAAATTATAAAAAGAGGACAAGCCAGAGATTTCCTGGCTGCTTCCATGGGGGTGCAGAGAAGCGAAGGGACTCACCCAGGCGAGGGACTGTTCCAGGACAGGATGTGGCTGCTGATGGAACTGAGGTCTGACTCCAAGTCTGCTGGTAAAAACTCCTTCTCTGGACAGAGAAATGGCCCCACGGAAATCCAGCAGGGATTGTTTATCGATGACCAAGGGCTTGGATGGGGGGAACTGGTGAACTCCTTGCTTCTGAGAGGGCCACATCCCACGAAGAGTCTGTGGGTACCTGGAAGGACCTTAAGAGCACTGGGTACCAAGAGTGGACTTGAAGGCACCAGCTGTGAATGATACAGGACTGTGTAAGGCCAGGGAGCCCACCGGGCGGGAAGCCAGCAATGAGAAGTGTGCGCATCCAGGAGCCTGACTCTGTGCGTTGCCAGTGACACACCCCACTCCTCCCTTGCTGGAGGGAGTGTTATTTGGAACTTCCTTGCCCCCTCCCTCCCTCCTCTCTGCCCCATAACCAGAGTGAATTTGGGAAAGGGGTGCTCGTGGCAGCATTCTCTTTGGCATTCCAGGGAGTGATGAGTCACGAACCGCAGCGTGGCATGAGAAGGACCCCTGCGAGCCGTCAGTGGATGAAGAGGCAGAAGAAGGGAAAAGGCACTCTGTGTTCCTTGAACGAACACTCTTCTTTTCTGGTATGAACAAGTAGTCCAGGGAGGTGAAACAGAAAACCCCATGCAGCAGACCCGGGCTCTGACCCATAGTCTGCACTTAGCCCTTGGGACCTGCGTGAGTCTGGGTCCACCACAGCCACCCTGAAAGTTCATCTCCTCATTCATAAGAGGGGCACAGTGCCAGAGCGTCACCAAGATGCATCCACAGGGAGCTCTGGCCACGGAGGCTTTGCTTTGCTGCTCGGCTCTGCTGCCAGGATGCCACACGTTCGTTATCAGCTCAGCAGTGTGACAATGACTCAGGCAGGGCGCCGGGCCTCGCCTCCCCAGGCCAGCAGGCGCATTCCTTGCTGTGAGGCCTGCAGAGCTGGGCAGCTGTCTGCAGAGCGGGGGACACGACTCTGAGATGGAGCGGCGTGGGAGAAAGGGGTGGCCTCTGGGGCCAGTGGGGCGCCGTGGGGGAGTGACTGTGGAGATTGCCGTGAAGGGCAGTTTTTCTCAAAGCTCATTTCGTATTAAATTATACAAACATGGAAACGCGATTAAGGCTCTTTCTGCGGTCATGAAACAGCCCCCAGGGCAAAGAAGCACTAAGGCTCAGCAGCTCTACAAATGCCTTACTTTTCTCTGGCTCCATTGAAGCGGGTGGAGGTGTGCTGGCCTTTGACGGGGGGGGGGTCGCCCCTTCCTTCTTCCTCTAATACCGTTTGGCAGCTTTTCACTCTGTCTTGCCCCAGGTCTTTGCCAAAACTTGAATCCGCTTCCGTCAGATTCACTGTCTCCAGAAACGAACTGGCATGGCTCTAAGGGCTCCGATGAAAGGGACCGGCCTGAGTGGCACCCCTCAGCGGCTGGAGGTTGTCCCCAGGCTGGGAAATCCGAACTGGAAAGCGCGGCAGCTGGGCGCAGGCGTTTGCACGGGGAGCGTTTACAGACGATGGGTGAATCGTGGGTTTTGGACACACACCCCTCAAAACCCGGCAGGAGAAATGCTTTCAGACCTCGCAACCTCTGTTTTGTGCTGGGTCCCAGCCCTTCCGCTCTTTGTGTTAAAGACCACCTTCAGTGCTTTCACCCATCAAGTGATGTTGGCTTCCCCAAAGCTCCAGGGAGAGCCAGGGTCCCTTCCTGCAGAGCCCAGCGCACGTGGAATTGGAATGCGCCAGGGACGCAGGGGCCAGAGAAGTCCCTCCTTTCCACGTTCCAGCAGACGGAGAGGAGAGTCCAAGAGAGGCGGAAAGGGAGAAAACATGGGAGACACTTCTGTCCCGTTCCCCCCTCCCTCTCATATCTTATATTTTTCTTAAACACAAAGAAACACACCTATTGGGAAAATAATTTTTGCCCTGAGTCGTCTTCTCCCTCTTCTTCTTCTTGAGGGAGAAGAAGACTCAGGATCAAAATTATTTTCCCAATACGTATGTCTCTTTGTGTTCGTTTGTTTATTAATTTTCTTTTAAATGTCCATATATCGAAGAAGAAAATAAGGAGGGGATAGAGAAGAAAGAAACGAGGTTGCTAATTTACTTAACAGGTTACAAATATGGATGCCTAACAGACGCATTTAGGTGAGAGAACACTTCAGGAGTTGAACTCTCTAGCTGTGAACTCTCCTGCTCCTTCTTTCTCACAAGTCTGTCCCCGTCAGTGTCACCATGCCTTGCATACAGGGGCTCTGCGGCAAAGCTGGGGAAGAACTGTGCTACATTCTCTAATCCTGTACTGAAGCCATCTAATAGTGGGGGGTGAAATAATTATTATTGCTTATTTTTTAAGAACTTTTACTACTTGACCTGAGAAGATGTACCATCAATAAATAATGTTTTAATTCATCTGAGAAAAAATATCTTTGCTATAGAAGTATGTAAGCCAATTGCTGTATTTACTGAAAGCTTTTCCTTCCCCAAATCCAAATTTCTCTGAGTTAGACACCAATTGGGCTTATCTAAGCATCGCTGTATTACATTTTTATTTTATATCACTTGTCGCTTTTGTTGCTGGGAGTGAAATCATCGTCACTTCTCTGGATAAGTTGTCTGGATGAGTCAGAAATGAGCCAGCCTCAAGCCTATCAAGTTACCATGCGTATCCGTTCTCTCTGTACCGTGAAAGTGGGGTTAGAAACCTGAGGCCACAGGGTACCCCTCCGGTGGCCTCAGATGTGATATAAATATCCCACCAGAATGAGGTTGTTCATAAAGACGTGTTATAAACTGAAGTGAATTTAAAAATAGCTCTTAGTTCTCACTGACGGTCACCGCAGTAGAATTCCCTTAGTGCGTTAGATTGACAACCACTGGTGACATGCTATTCCTGGGACTTTATACATATTTTCAGATCCAGCCCTTGAAACCAGGGGTTGCCAGAAGCCCCAACAATTTCACAACGTGGAACATGTATCCACAAAATATGCATATTCATTGATTTATTACGTATATTTTCTGCACTACCACTATAGTACATACATTATAAAATGTGTACAAAACAGGGATTTAAGAAGAACCGGATACATATAAAACAAATTTTATTTAAAAAAATAAATTAGAATAATATTTTGCTTATAATTATTTATAATAATATTCTGCCTTCAAAAATATAACAATGTTTTAACAACATAACATTTTAACAAGGACAATTGAGTATGCTTCATGTTTTTCGAACATCCTGACTCATCAGTTGTTAATAGGATCTGAGCTCACTTTGTTTTCATGCTCGCTGTTAATGATATCAAAGCTTAAACATGGCATCATTATCCTCAGCTTAGTGTGGCTAGTTCAGTAGGAGACGTGCTGGGTTTGCCATTTCCTCGTTCATTGGTATTCACACTATTATTATTAATTTCAATATGAGGTTTTACTACAGGGATCTTTGTAAGCCACTCATTCAGTGTGTGAGGTATGCTTTAGTTACAACAGATAGTATAATCCACCATTCCTGTTAGCTGAACACAGGAAAAGCGCAGTGCCTTGCAGTAGGTGAAAGTAGCCTAGCAGGTGAGGGTGCCCTCTCACCTCCTGTGGTGCGATCTGCCTTCCCTCCCTCCCTGTCCTGCTTGGCTGTGTCAAACGTGGTCCCCTGACATGCGGAGCAAGTGATGGCCCCAGGTCAGTCCCTCCATGGAACACTGAAGTCCGCAGAGCTGTGTATAAATAAATGTAAATATGTATAAAATTATAGTGCGTAACACGTACACGTGTGTGTGTGTGTGTGTGTGTGTGTGGAGTGTTTCACCCACTAGAGTGAGCATACTTGATTTTGGAGGCCAGTTCTCTAGACTACCTAATAAAATATGTACTGCCTTCATTTCACTGACAAGGAAAAGAAACAAAAGTTTCGGAGTTTTACAATGACTAACTCTCAGTTTCGCAGTTGGTCTTTTCTCCTAGGCTGCCAGAAAAAAATAAAAGTACAGTAGTGGCCGGGTGAGGTGGCTCACACCTGTAATCCCAGAGCTTTGGGAGGCCGAGGCAGGCTGGTCCCACGGTCAGGAGTTCGAGACCATCCTGGCTAACATGGTGAAACCCCGTCTCTACTAAAAACACAAAAAATTAGCCAGGCGTGGTGGTGTGTGCCTGTAATCCCAGCTGCTTGGGAGATTGAGGCAGGAGAATTGCTTGAACCCGGGAGATCGCAGGAGTAGCCTGTAATCCGCTGAAATCGCACCACTGCACTCTAGCCTGGCAACAGAGCGAGCCTCCATCTCAAAAACCAGAACGAAACAAAAAACCACAGTCGTTTGCTCACCACTGTTTTCGTTTTATTTTTAAATCTCATTCTTTAAAACTGTTGTTATAGGGTGAAAAAACATTTTCATTTAGTGGGATATGGGGGCAAAAAGCTTCTGAACCCATTACTAACAATGATTATTAAATCCCAGGGATAGGATCTGTGGAGACCAAGCTAGAATCAGTCAACTGAACTCCTTTAGTCAACAGAGTGCTGTTGCATGACGCCTCTCATCTGAGGTTCTAACCGTCCCCTTCTTTTTATTTCTTCCCACACTCTCGCTTTGTGCCCAGATGGTCCTGGCCAGCACACCTACCAACCGGGATAAGCCTTCTTATCGGCACCAACTCTGAATTATCATGGCTGCGTGTGAAATAACTCCAGTGAAATGGAAGAATGCTTTTAAACATCACTCGAAAATATGGCTAAACTCACATGCTTCAGGTTGAATGAAGCTTTTTATATTATGAAAATAACACAGACTTATTCTATACAAAATTTGGAGAATACAGAGAAAAGTGAGGAAAGATCACTCATAAGTCTGTCGCTCCACATAATCGCTGGTAACACTGAATGTATTACCTTCTGATATTTTTCCTTTACATAGTCGTAATCATATTGCATATGTAATTTTGTACCTTACTTTTTTGCCTCAACATAAATAAAATAAACATGTTTCATGTTTATAAATTCTTAACATAAATACTTTCTGAGCCTCAGTTTCTGTGGCTGCACAATAATCCATCAGGTGCATGGCAGCATACTTTACACATACAAGAATTTTTTTTTTCTGAGATGGACTCTTGCTATCACCCAGGCTGGAGTGCAGTGGCATGATCATCGCTCAGTGCAACCTCGAACTCCTGGGTTCAAGTGATCCTTCTGCCTCAGCCTCTCAAGTAGCTGAGACTACTTTGCACTCCTGAGTACTGCTTGGAGTCCTAACTGGGGAGTCCAGAGTAGAACTTGGGAGTTGTTGGTATGCACCATCAAGTCTGGCTATTTTTTTTTTTTTTTTTGTAGAGACAAGGTCTCACTATGTTGTCCAGGCTAGTCTTGATCTACTGGCCTCAAGAGATTCTTCTGCCTCAGCTTCCCAAAGAAGTGGGATTACAGGTGTGAGCCACCTTGCCAGGCCTACGAAATTCTTGAGGTAGGAAAGATAAATGCAAAATTATGTAGGCAAGCATAGTCAACTCTTAATTCCAACTCTAATGGAAATATGAACAGACTGGATAATTGGAAATAAAATTTATTTTCCTGTAGAATGAATTACTTTCTTTTGGTGACAAATTTATCTTCTGAATTTTGCTTAGACTGGGTGAAAGACGTTTTGTATTTCTCACTTATCTTCATATAGAAAAGGGAAGTAAGTGGCCTTAGCATATAGTAACTGGAAGAGGAAAACCAACTTTTAAACAATTATAGATAAGTAAATATTACCGATAATTTGTACTGTATTATTAAAATAATTTTAAAAAATTAATTACATGTACTATATTTTCATAACTCATTTTAAAGTTGCAGGTCCTTATTGCTTCTAATAAGATTAGTAGTATTGATTTCTGGTATGAAAGGCTGGCCATTATTTTTTAATAAGTTACTATAGTTGTGAAGAATATCTTTTAAAAACAGGGGGCTAACTTTTACACGAAAATTTCCATTCCTTAGCCAAAGGACGTACTGTATATAATGAAAGAAGAAATATAAAAAATATCATGAGACTATTTTCAGATGCATGTTGATTTATAGATAATGACCGTGTAAAAAATGTGGGGTGATAATCAGCTATGTGAGGAGTATTGCTGAAATCATTCCTGTTGCCTCATATGTACCATTGCCAATCAAGGTAAGGTAATAATTATTTGAAATCAAATAAATGGAAAAAATTTAAGAAGTGTTTCTATATAATTATATATATAATGTGTATATATAGTGAATGAGTTTATACACACTCACATATACATACAAACTATCTTGTATATTTAATGTATATGAACCAAATTGATCAGCTATATATGTGAAAAGAAAAATCTTTTAAAAAACTCTAAAAGTTTAGTCAACTGACTATCTAGTACTATTTAAATAAAAAGGTTTGACTAATTCCAATGCATTTGTTTTAATTTTCCAGAAAAGAAAGATTACAAATGATCCTGGCTTTTGGATGAAACCATTCCCTCTTCAAGAATGGAACATTTTAGGATCTAAGGTTCTGTGTGGCTGCTGAAGTGGTTAAGTCATTTCAAGCTGTGATCTCTACATTGCTGCTGAAAGCAGTGGGGAAAGGTGAAAAATTCTATCAACCTATTGTGAATTTGATGTTTTTCTTCCTTTTTCTGTCCTCATCTCTCTCTCTCTCTTTTTTTTTTTTTTTTGCTTCTTCCCTTTCTTTCTCTCTTTTTTCCTTCCTTTTTTTTTTTTTTTTTTAAATTGAATTCATGAAATTTCTTGGGTGCTCCAGGGTCCTGTAGTTGGATTATAGACACTATAAATTGTTCATCACTTTGTCTTCTGAACATTTCTGAAAGCATACTTAACAGAGATTCCAAGATAAGCCGTTTGAATATTTCTCATGAATTGGTAACAAAACAATCACTTCCTAATAAAAACAAATTTTGAATTCCCAGAAAGAGCAGTGGCCTTGCTCCAGAATTAAAGAGAGATGAATCAGTTCTCAGGTGCCTTGGTTTCTGACAAATGCATTATGTGTGACCTTGGATTAATTTTCCTGAGCCTCTGTGTCCCCATGTGTAAAGTGGAAATGCTAATAATACTTCCCTCAGAGGGTTGATGCAAAGATGAAATGAAACAGCATTTGCATAGCCCTTGGCAGAGTTCCTGGCATGTAATAGGTGCTCAATAAAGAATAGCTGATGATCTTCGAATATATTATCAATTAATTAAATAAAATTAATATATCATTTCCTTATATGTGCAGTACAAACAGTACTAACTCATGATACATGGAGTGATTGCTCAAATGTTCAGTTATGTCACTAGGTAACCAGCAGATCATCATAGAACTCAGGACAAAAACAATGTTATTTAATTCACAGGATGGCATTATTGATGTTAGTCATTATACAAAAATTACAGAAATAGGAAGACAAGCAATTATACCTGAAAAACTGGATTACAATAAAGACTTACTGTATTTTGAAACTAATTTTGAAAATTTTAAGTTTGATGCAACACATTTTATTTGTTAACTATGATCAAGAACTAAAAAACAATCAAAGACTATAAAAGAATCAATGAGCTATGAAAAACAAACCCACACAAATATTCACAAAACACTTTACAAAACGCTCAGGGCCCTTGCATGAAAGCATTTGAGATGTTTAATATGCTTTGAAGGCATTTTACTACCTAACAGAATTTCACTTACGTCCTTTTAAAAAAGTAAGAGTAGGCCAGGCACGGTGGCTCATGCCTGTAATCCCAGCACTTTGGGAGGCCGAGGTGGGCGGATCACCTTCACCTGAGATCAGGAGTTGGAGACCAGCCTGGCCAACATGGTAAAATCCCGTCTCTACTAAAAATACAAAAAAAATTAGCCAGCTGTGGTGGCGTGCCCCTGTAATCCCAGCTACTCAGGGGCTGAGGCAGAGTCACTGGGACCTGGGAGGCGGAGGTTGCAGTGAGCCAAGCTCCCACCACTGCACTCCAGGCTGGGCAGCAGGAGCAAAACCTCCGTCAATAATAATGAATAATAATAAAAGTAAGTGTAACACCTAATATGTGTAACCACTTTTGAAAATCAGTGAAAAGAGCCTCATGCAAATGCACAACGAATAGTAGAACGATTCTATAGTGTAACTAAAGGAATAATGCGTAAGAAAAGCTGCTGAAATTATAAGGGCATTTCACCTTCCCTCCCTCCCTCCCTCCCGCCCTCTCTCTCTCTCTCTCTCTCTCTTTCTCTCTTTGTCTTGCTCTGTGTCCAGGCTGCAGTGCAGTGGCATGGTCTCAGCTCACTGCAACCTCTGCCTCCAGGGTTCAAGCGATTCTCCTGCCTCGGCCTCTGAGCAGCTGGGACTGCAGGCACACATCACCATGCCCAGCTTTTCTTTTGTATTTTCGGTAGAGACAGGGTTTCATATATTGGCCAGGATGGTCTTGATCTCTTGACCTCAGCTGATCTACCCCCTAGGCCTCCCAAAGTGCTAGGATTATGGGCTTGAGCTACTGGGCATGGCCATATTTCACCTATCTTTCTAACTGACCTAAAAAATAAAATAAAATTTGAAAAGCCCCTCCATTGTACAACTCCAAAGTGTTATACCATGAAAAGCCAAATTTATTTGACGACTTTTGGGTAACAGCAAAACTGTCAACAAAATTCACTAAAATACCAGCCAAAGACAGTTGGAAAGCGAAGGAAGAATTGGAGCTTCCTAAATGAAAGTCTAGATTAATGTGATTAAGTTTCTTTAGAGCCATTCAAAAACATAAACTGAATCCTATTGAAAAAGAAAATCTGTTAGTCTGCATTTCATAAAGAGGACTATTCCCTCAGCCTTCATGACTTTCCCACCTTTTGTTTTATGGCAGAGCTTCATGTTTTATATAGTAAATAAAGATGTGATTGTGGGTGAGGGAAGGTCAAGGCACACAGCTCTCTCTTTCTTTCCTTAAAGATCTTTTGGGGTTTATAACCAATTCAGTGAAGGGCAAAATGAATTAATTAGTTGAAAGTGATAGAACAATTAGCACTTCAATCCAATTTTGTAGGGGTGGGGACTCCACCAACTCTCCTGCCTTTTGTTGAAATGAATTCAGTTTCAAAGTTAATTTTAAACATTAAAAGCACAACCTTGAACTTCAACAGAAATATTTAAGTGTTTGCAGTAGGTGCATTCTTAACTTACCCCTGATGAGTGAATGGGAGAGCTCATACAGATTTCCTCTGCCAGTTTATTTAGTAGAAGAAAAGGAAACAAACAAATAAACCAAGATGGTGGTAGCAGGGGATCGCCCACCGTCCTGCTGTTCTTAAAGGCGTTTGGGGAAACCCTCCTTGGCATTCTGTCAGAAACATAGACTAGAATGCGCAGGATCAAGATGGGACATGATTTATGGTAATGATTCATCTAGGGACATCAGCAGTCACTTTTTGTATTCCATATTGGTGTAAACATTCTAACTTTATATTTTAAAAAATTTGAAATTATATGCAGAATAAACAATTCTATACATGGAATCAAAGAGCATGAATAAAAATGTGTCATTTATGCCATTATTCTGAAGTTCTGGGAGGTTTTTTATCCCAATCCATTAAAAAGTAGATAGAAATTAGTCCTCTAAGAAGTTTTTTTTTTCTTAAAGGAGAAATGAAATTGATTTTTTTTAAAGTTCATTATTTCTTAGGGCAAAAAATCACTGCATCTTTGGCATCTGGGAAAGCTACACACCACTGAAATTTTGATATATGTAGTGTAATTTAGCAGAGCCCTTATGAAGTGTTGAGGGAAGTTTAACGGAGGGCATCCATTGGGTATTATTGATCTGTCAAAGAAAACGAATGCTGCATGCTTAAGCCAAACTGCACAGCAAGTGACAACGACAGGTTTAAAACTGAGTCTCCCAGCGTTAAACCTAATGAGGCCCTGCTAAGAGAGAACTGCGGGAGGAAGCAGACATTTAGACAACAGGGGGCCAGTGTGTTCTGGTTTCATTCCCATTGGTGCTCATGTCTTAGGCAGCCGTCTTTAAGCAGGCTTCTGCTTGGGGATAAGTCTGCTACATCTAAACCTAAGCCATGCTCCCCACCTCCTCCCACACAAGAAACGAGTGAAAGGCAACGTAACTTTCTGGTGAATTGAAGCTTTCTTACTTCAGAGCCATTTCTAACACTGCTGGCCCTACACGTTCCCGATGAACAACTTTGATAAGAGCACTTTTTTCAGCCACACCACTAATGGGCTTACTCTTATTTTTACTTTAATTTAAAACCAAACGGGAGAAAAATGATTTCCAAAGCACCTGCAATCTGACATGTGTGAGCAGAACTGAAAGTATTTTTTTTTTTTCAAAATTGGATTAATTAGCATTATCGGAAAAACAAAGGGAACAAAGCCACCAGTAAGTAGTGCATTAATCATATTGCTAGTAATTAGTGCCACAATAGAAATACAAGACAAAACAAAGAAGTTGGAAATAGTTCTGAAACTAGTCATATCACTCGCTAAGAAATAGACATACTTGGATGTGCAGAGAGGACAAGAGTCATAGAATCTCAAAAATCACAGAAAGTTGAAAGACTGCATAAATCCTGAACCCCAGGGAAATGGAGAAATTGATATAGTTTTAGTGTCTAAGATCCACAGTTAAAAAATAGACAGGGAGGGAGGGGACAGGGAGAGGATAGAAAAGAATTAGAGAAACAGAATGTATTTCCATTTTAAAAAGAGAGAGCTTATGCTATCGTCACTACGCTAACGTCAGGTCTAGCCAAACCTCCGACTGGCAGGATTGTTTTGAAACACAGAAATGGTGGCTGGGCACTGTGGCTCATGCCTGTAATCACAGCACATTGGGAGGCCGAGATGGGAGGATCACTTGAGGCCAGAAGTTCAAGACCAGCCTGGTCAACATATTGAGACCCCATCTCTAAACAAGCAAACAAACAAAAAACCCCACAGAAGTGGCAAGATTTCTCTTTGCTTTAAATGTATGATTGGATAATGTAAAGGAATTCAAAACTTTCCTTAGAGTGATAAAAACATTAAATTAATTAGGATCTTTAAAGAAAAGAATAAGACATAGGAGTAATTTCTTAGCCCTTAATTTTCCTATATCAGGGTCTATTCTAAAAATGGTTTTATGAGCATTTTATATGAAAATGCTGCTTTGTGTTGATTCATTTTACAACTAAGATTGAGCCCAGTGAGGTCCAAAAGAATATGAAGAGGAAAATTAAAAATTTTCTTCTGGGTCTTGAAACCCCATGTCAAGTCACCTGCTTTTCTATGCTCCAATTTTTCCTACCCAGCAAAATGAAAATTGGCAGAATAAAGATTCAACCTAAGTGTTCCTTCTTTGATGACGTCTGGGTTGGGCCATTCTTGCATTGCTAGGAAGAAAGATCTGAGACCGGGTAATGGAAAAGAAGGAGGTTTAATGGACTCAGTTCTGCAGGCTGTGCAGGAAGCAAAGTGCCAGCACCTGCTTCCCAGAGGCCTGGGGAAGCTCTTCCTCAGTGTGGAAGGTGAGGCAGAAGCAGGCACTTCACATGGTGAGCAAGGGGCACGGAGGGAGAGGACGCCACACCGTGTTAAATGACCGGCTCTGAGGAGAACTCGCTCATGATGGCAAAGTCAGCACCAAGCCACGAGGAGTCTGCCTTCATCACCCGAACACCGCCCAGCAGGCCCCACACCCGGCCCTGGAGATCACAGCTCAACGTGAGATTTGGGCGGGGACACACCTTCAGACTGCATCGATGTCCTCATGGTGGCGTACGAAATGAAGACTTTTGTTTCTTTTGTTAAAATACATAAAGAGTTGTGCGTTTGGGGGTGGTAACAGGTCATGCTGATTAGAAGTTGATTTTCACAGAATGGTAGAGATAGGAAGAAAGGGACATCTTAGAAATGAGATGGGAGGGAGGTATTCGGCTTCCCCTTCTACACTTCCTTTAGATCTATCACTCTCTTTCAAGGTTCACTAAATAGCTTCTTCTGTCCTTGAACCTTTCTTTTTTTATGTATTTTTTTTTAGAGTCAGGGTCTTGCTCTGTTGCCCAGGCTGGAGTGCAGTGGCATCGTCATAGCTCACTGCAGCCTCAAACCCCTAGGCTCAAGGAATCCTCCCTCCTTAGCCTCCCTAGTAGCTGAGACCACAGGTGTGAACCATCATGTCTGGATCATTTTCTTTATTTTTTATTTTTTATAGATGGGATCTCACTATGTTTCCCAGGTTGGCCTCTAGTGATCTTCCCACCTTGGCCTCCCAAAGTTCTGGGAGTACAGGACGAGCTGCTGCCCGTGGCCTCATTTTTCAGACCTCCCTTCTCTCACTCTGACTGGGCCTCCCTTCCTTGTTGGATTTTCTCCTTCTATTCCTCAGTTATTCTTCTAGTATTTCCCTTCATAAACCTTTTCTGCTTTCACCTTTTACTTTTATGGCCTTAATACCTGAGTCTGGAGGTCAGTCACCCACCTAGCTCCCTATTCCTCTCACTTTGATCAAGTTACTTTTTTAACTCAAAGTATTTTAATTTCCCTATTTATATCATGATAATAGCAGAACTTTCATTTTCTTTAGTGGCCTCAACCTTTCAGATAAAAGAAAACGTATTATGCAAAGTCCATTCTTAATTTGGCTAATTAAGTAGCTAATATATTATTTGAATAGTCTCTGCAACATTAAGAAGAACAGCTTTAGAAATCTATCTTCACACAAACTCCACGTGTAAAGTATAAATTTGACATCATATATATAGTAATAGAGAGAAAAGGCTGCTAGCTCTGACACATGAAAGTAATAAATTCATGTATAGACAAAGAAAAAGTTAAAATATAGCAACTTATTGGGAAGAAATTTATTCAATATATACGCCAGAAAAAGGGCCAATGTAATAAATATACAAACAGCTTGTCTTAGTTTGGACTGAAATAACAAAATACCATAAACTGGGTGGCTTATAAATAACAGAAATTTAATTTTCACAGTTCTGGAAGTTGGAAGGTCAAGATCAAGTTGCCAGCAGATTTGGTATCTAGTGAAGGTCTACTTTCTGGTTCTGTGTTTCACGTGGTAGAAGGGACACATGGAGCTCTTGGGGGTGTCTTTTATAAGGGCACAAATTCTACTGGTGAATGTTCTAATTTTGAGACTTAATCTGCTCCCAAAGGTGCCACTTCCAATAGCATCATATTGAGGATTCGATTTCAACGTATGAATTTGATGAAGACACAAATGTTCAGTCTATGATATAACACTTATAAAATCAATAAGAAAGAGACAAAACACTCCACAGAAAATGGATAAAGGGCACAAATAGTTTTTTAAAAATAAAATACAAATGGCTAGCCATTAGTGAGTAAGCAAAAAACTAAAAAGAGTGTTCAACGTTACTTGTAATTTTAAAAGTGCAAATGGAAGCAATGGTGCACCTGTTCATTAGGCAGAGAAGGGTCTTTAAATCCAACAATGCAGCTGTTGACAAGCACATGGAGAAGTGGGTGCTCGTTCACATGTGCGGTGAACAGATGTTTACGGAGTTCTACCCTAAATACTTATGATGGAATAGCAAGTTGTGGCAATCTTTAAGAAAGGGCAACTTAGAAATATCCTTAAAAATGTTAAATGCACACATCTTTCAGTATCTGTGCTTCTAAGAATGCGTGTTGACAAAGACGTATCTGCAAAGTGAATTTATTGCTGCAATGCTTATAACAGCAAAAAACAGCACAATCTGAATGTTCTCCAGTGGGCGAGATTGCTTAAATATAACATGGTATTTTGATACATTTCATACGTGTGTGATGTACAACATTATACAGGTGATAAAAGAAATGGAATGGACTACATAAACTGATGCAAAAGCTATCTAAGATATGTTTAGTGGAAAGAAGGTGGATAGATGTAGACTATAAATATACATTTATGTACGATCACCTTTTGTAAGACTAAGAAATATTTATATTTATTTCTCTAAGCATGCTTATACATAAAAATTTCTGAAAGGGGCTGGGCACGGTGGCTCACGCCTGTAATCTCAACACTTTGGGAGGCAGAGGTTGCTGGATCATGAGGTCAGGAGTTCGAGACCAGCCTGACCAACTTTATTAAACGTCGTCCCTACTCAAAATACAAAAAGTAACTGGGTGTGATGGCAGGCACCCGTAATCCCAGCTACTCAGGAGGCTGAGGCAGGAGAATCACTGGAACCCGAGAGGCGGAGGTTGCAGTGAGCCGAAATCGTACCACTGCACTCCAGCCTGGGCTACAGAGCAAGACTTCATCTAAAATAAAAAAATAAAATAAAATAAAATTCTGAAAGGGCACAGAAGAAACCGTTTTCAGTTGTTACCCTGGAGAATGATGATAAGAGTTAAGGAGAAAATGGCATTTCACTTTTTCACTTTATATTCTTCTGTTCTATTGAATTTTTACCTTTGCAAGACTATATACATTATAATAATTTTAAAACTGGTTTCCAAAATAGTTCCAAGACATCCAAAGGCTTGATGGCTTCATAAAAATTAATTTCAAAAAGACATAAGGAAATTTACTGGTGTGCTTAGTTTTTGAGAAAAGAATATCCATGGATGAAGCCAAAAGCATATTCCCATAATTTTACTCTGTGTATTATACATAGATATGAATACTATAGACATCATTAAAACGAATGTAAATGGATATTTATCAAGTTTGCCTGGGGGAAATCTTTTTGTTTATATGTTTGAATTTGTGAACTCAGGATCAAAGCTAATAGTAATAATCTTCACAAATAAGTCTAGGAAAAGAATAGGAGATTCCCTGTCTTAGTAAAGCTGCACAATGTGGACTTCTCACCAATCTTTGTAATGTACCTTACAATTTAAACAACAAAGACTACCTTTAAACATTGCTTTAAATAAGACCCCAAGGTTGTATAATATTAAACCAAGGGCAGGTGACTTCTGCATCCACAGAACCCGCCAGGAGCAGTCAGGTGACGCGGAAAGAGTGTGGGCCGTGAATGCAGGTGGGGGCTGCATTGCAGAGGGGCCTCCTAAAGTCAAACATTTAATCTCTCGGAGGCTTGTTTTTTAAACACATAAAACAGAGATAATGGTACCCATGGTGGGAGCTATGTTTAGGAGAGAGAGTTTGATCCACAAAGGCAGCATTGCACTCTGTAAAGGATGTGCACTTTGGAGTCAGTTATTTTTGTTGCTGTTGTTCTTGTTTTTCTTTTTTTTCTTTTTTGAGATGGAGTCTTACTCTGTCACCCAGGCTGCAGTGCTGTGGCACCATCTTGGTTCACTGCAGCCTTTGCCTCCCGGGTTCCAGCGATTCTCCTGCCTCAGCCTCCTGGGTAGGTGGGATTACGGGTGCCTGCCATCACACCCAGTTACTTTTTGTATTTTCAGTAGAGACGGGGTTTCCCCGTGTTGGCCAGGCTGGTCTCGAATTCCTGACCTCAGGTGATCTGCCCGCCTTGGCCTCTCAAAGTGCTGGGATTATAGGCGTGAGCCACCATCCCTGGCCTGGGGTCAGTTCTGATTTGAATCTTCACTCCAGTACTTACTGGTTGTGTGAACTTGGGTAAGCTAACCTATCTTCTCAGTGCTTCAGTTTTCTCATTTGAAAATTAGGTGTGTGTGTGTGTGTGTATCTACATCTACATCTATATCTGTCTATCTATCTATCTATCTATTTGCTATGGAAGATAGTTTCAGAGGTTTAAGAGGTAAGTGACACAAAACATGGAGCATATCCTGGCACATAGTTAATGCGATGTAAATGTTAGTCCCTGATTCACATGAAGCATCATAAAAAGAATGTGAATGGTTACAGCCAGCTGAGATGGAGCTCTCTCCTTGGTCTACAAAGAGAGTAAAAGAGAAGAAAGAAGGAAGCTGTGACGTATCTGTATCTGGATGCATCAGGATCTGTCTAGAGATAGTGCGATTCCTCAAAGCTTCCTTTGCATTTCTGTTTCTAGCTATGATAGACTAACCAGACTTATCCTTCTACCTGAAAGAACTAAAAAACAGATAAAATATACTTTAAAATCCTAGTTTTGGAGACACTGGCTTTAGGTAATGAGGGGCAGTGATCCTGGTGAGATGGAAAACAAATGGTGTAAACCCTTTGGCTCTGGTCTGAATGTTTGTGTCCCCCTTGGGATTCATGAGCTGAAACCTGCTCTCCCGTGTGGTATTCAGACGTGGGGCTTTTTGGAGGTGATTGGGTCATAAGGATGGAGCCCTCATGCATGAGATTAGTGCCCTTATAAAGAGACTGAAAAACACTTGTTCATTCTTCAGCATGGACAGGAAAGCTAGAAAGGGCCATCTATGAGGAACGTCACCTCACTAGATACCAGATCTGCCAGTGCTTTGATCTTGGACTTCCCGGTCTCCACAACTTGGAGCAATGCATTTGTATTGTTTATGAGTTACCCAGTCTAAGGTAGCTTGTTAAAGAAGCCTGAACAGACTAAGAAATCTGCCCATCTTATTGCCTTGAGAGAGTTTCCAGGGCATGGTGCAGGGAGAGAGATACAGTGAAGTCCAGTACATTCCCTGAATTGAGGAAGCAATGCTCAAAAGCTGGGATGTCCAAGGTGGCTAGAATTCACGGGATGAAGTGCCAGAGAGGAGAAGGCTGGGTACTGCAGAGGCTCTGCCTCACAGATTCAGCAGAATACCCATCAGGACATGCCTCTGGGAGGCTGCCGGAGGCCTGGGAAGGAGCCACCAGAAAGGATTCGCAGGAACAGTGTCCGGTACCATCGTGGTTAGGTGTGTGGTCGGATTCTGTCCTAGGTTAGTGCCTGTGCCAACAACCAGACTGAAAAACCTCACAATTATAGGGCACTGGGGCAGAATACACTCTCCCTGTGATCTTTTGGCTTTCCTTTTGACCGTGTGTAACTGAATAAGGAACTTTTCCATGTAAAACTGCTCTTTATACATTCATCATCTACTGATAAATACCTACTATGCCCTCCTGTTTTCTACAGGCAAATACGGATTGGGAAATGGGGCCAACCAGCCTCCGTTTCCTTCCTTCACTTCCTTCCTCCTGGTCCTTCCTTCCCTCCTTCTTTCTTCTTTCCTTTTCTCTTTTTTTTTTTTTTTTTACTATGAAGCCAAATAGGGCATAAAGCTAAAGAAGGCCAGGAGACCAGACTTGGAAATGTAAAAATCGCCACCAGTCATTGTAAAGAGATCAGGAGCTGCCCTTTCTTTAAAAGTGAGGTTCACTTGCCCAAGACCCTTCCTTCTTCCAACTCCAGGCAAGAAAATGGGGCCACAAAATGAAGGACTGCAAATAGAGGAAATTTGTATTCAGATAAACTTGTGCATGGAAAAAAATACCCAGAACCTCATCTGGGGAGGCTGCCTTCAGTCCTAGCTCATCTCTTACCCTACTCTCTGAAGGCTTTTTTTTTTTTTTTTTTTAAATCCACTCTCTGAAGATCTTTTTTTTAAAGAAAGTTCTGCCTGGACATGAATGAGGGGCTTCACTGCTCATTTCAGGTCTTGGGAACTGCAGGAAACCCTCACACTTGAACTCACTGAAGCTCCAATTAAAAATAAAGTATAGGTACATCATTTTTGCTGCTACGCGTTGTCCGCTAAGAGCTGGGAAAAGCTGTCTCAACCCGCAAAGTCTTTACAAGGCCTCAGGAAGAATTCATTTACTTTGAGACAGATCCAAAGGCCTTGAGGTAAACCAATGAGCCAGATCTCAACGTCTATAATATTCCTAAAAATGGGTGTATTCTACCTTGCAGAATGAAGTTGAAGGCTCAGTATTTTTTAATACAACAAAACTCAGTACTTAGCGGGCTTTTCTCTAAACGTATAGCTAGGTCCTTATTCACCGAGTGTGTAGACTTAATTGGAACATTGGAAGCAACCTCAGTCTCACAAAGTATCCAGGTTGCTGCTGTAGGCACAGGAAAATTCTTGCAAATAGTTGTTGCAGCCAAGTCCCATCTTCTAATCCCACACAAATCCAGTTCCCTCTGCGTTGGAAAGTGCTTCATGTAGAAAGACAGAGTGCTGCATTCTAAGTGTTCAGGGCAGCACTTTGTAGAGTCGCATGCTCAAAAGACAAAGGTCTCACCATTGACAATAACAATCCAAAGACGTGGCAGGCTGTGTGATGTGGTTCTTTGAACCCTCACTGGCCTGTGTGAGCTGCGTTTCAGCTGATTCTGCAGCAGATAACCTTCAGGAAGTTGTGCCCATCTCTAAACCTCAGCATTTTCACCCCTAAAAAGGAGGCTTTAACCATTATTGAGTCCAAGATCAACCCTGTAATAAATTTTCAAATGTCAGCTGGGTGTGGTGGCTCATACCTGTAATTCCAGCACTTTGGGAAGCCGAGGCGGGTGGATCTGTGTATATCAATATGCTTCAAAAAGACGTTTTATCCTGCCATTTATACTCCTTTACCAGGACGGGGTGGGGAACACTAACAAAATTGCAGACACGTAGATATCTTAATTTGGAATGTGCTTGGTTTTACTTTTGCATAGTGTCACTGATCTTTTAGACCCAAACAGGAGAAAGCATTTACTAAAGCAACGCAGCATTTGGAAGAATTAATGCAACTCCTCAAAAGGAGGGTTGGTACACTTCTTATCAGTAGAAGCAGCCTCCTTGTAATGGCAGAAGTAGAATCTGTGGTTCCAAACCTCTGCTTCCTTAAGCAGCATTCTGAAGAAAAAGTCTTTCTGGAGATTGTAGAGTCAGTTACTGAATTTCTGTAGCATAAACTAGAGTATCATTGGACCCATCTAAAACCCAGGTTAATTTTACAGTTTCTCTTCAGATTCAAACATTTTTAGTGTGTTCACCTTTTGTACCTTAACACTGTATTACTTCTCGATGTTACCACCTAGTCTTATCTTATCTCACTGCATCTTACCTTTCCTCACCTTATCTCATCCTCTGAAGTCATTACGCTAATATTAAGACACCTTGATAACAAAAGCCTTTTGTTCTCAAGAGAACCTTTCTAAGTCCTTTTTTCCCCCACTCCCCTGACATAAAACGTGTACCTTGCTTCTCTTTATGAGTTCAGCATTTAGATGGAAGTGAAAAAGAAAGAAAGAAAAGAAAAGAAACCAAGTGAATACGTTATTGAACACAAACAGATACAAACACCCACCTGCACACATGCGCTTCACCCCAAACTCACTAGAACAGCATGCCACTGGAACAGTGTTGAAGGCCAAGGGGAATCAAGCCTTTTATTTAAGCAAGTGCTTGGGAACAAGGAGACATCAACCAGATTCAGGGCATCTGTGGAGATCTGGCTTCACTCATCACTGATTGTTGAGCAACAGGAGCAAAAATGTGGCAAACAATGCAAAGAAAATCCTCGGAGATCTAGCCCGGAAACTGATCCTGGCACGTATGACTCGTGTCTCTGTAGTTTATAAGGGCAGATTTCTTTGGTATTTAATTAGTGAATGAGTGGAATCTGCGCATTGAATTTAAGAAGAAAACAGTTTACTTTCTAGTCCCTGAGAAGTCTTGAGCGGTCCAGGAAAGATAGCTAATTGCTCATGGCCATTGCTCGCAGCAATCACAACAGCCTCTATGGCATTTCTTGGCTACTACCATGCATCACAATGCGTCCAAACTGAGCGTGACATCTGGAGAAGAGTCTCCTACTTGCAGATACGGGTGAGAATTAAAAATAGATTAGGAAAGCATAGTCATCCCAAGTCCTTTGTGGGGGTTAGCCATCTAACAGGTGGGTGGCAGGCATACAAGGGAAGGAGCTGTTGCTTAGCTTCAAGATTTATTTGAACTGGCCTAGGGTGCCTTTCCACTACCACTAGGATCACATTAAAAATCCAGATGAGTCTACTTGTGAGTACTCAATGCTTGTGGTGACAGTGGGGAGGAAGGAAGGAAGGAGGGAGGGAAGGAGAGAGGGAGGGAGGGAGAGATAAAAGAAGGGAGAAAGGAAGGGAGGGAGGGATAAAGAAAAGGAGGAAGGAAAGGAAAGGAAAGGAGGAAGGGAAAGAGGGAGACGAACACAAATTAAACACCTACTATGTGCCAGGCATGGCTCTGGGTGCCGGCTGGCCACTGTCTGGGAAGGGGTGAGGCGAGAACAGGGTGGCGGGGATGTTGGAGGCCTTTGACAAAATGAGTTTTCTGTTTCTAGTTTCTTGGCCTGGAACTTTTTTTCTTCTGCTTTCGTCTCTTCTCTTTCTTCTTCTGGAGTCGACTGGCCATATCACTCTCAGGCTCAGCCTTGACTTACCCTGGATAGAAGATGAATAGGGTTTAACCACCCAGTCAACCTTCCCTCACCTATCCACCGAGCAGGGTGGAAACGTCTAACGCATCAGGAGAATGGAGCTGAGGGCTAGAGACAATGCCGAGGTGAGAATGGGGTGAGTGCGCGGCTCCTGCTGGAGGGACACCTGCTTTTGGCTGTGAGGCCAATTACAGGCCACGGGATCTTGGATAAAGTGTTATATTTTATTTTTCTCACTTTTAGGCTGTGTTCACTTGGATAACAGATCGTTCTCCTGTTTTCATATCTCACTGCAAAAGGGACTCTCTGCTTATCTCTGATTATAGGCGCGGGGGCTCACGCCTGTAATCCCAGCACTTTGGGAGGCCGAGGTGAGTGGATCACTTGAGGTCAGGAGTTCGAGACCATCCTGGCCAACATCGTGAAACCTGTCTCTACTAAATATACTATTTATATATATAATAGCATATATATATATATAGTATATAAATATGCTATTATATATATAAATAGTATATTTAGTAGAGACAGGTTTCACAGGCGTGGTGGTGGGTGCTGTAATCCCAGCTACTCGGAAGCCTGAGGCCAGAGAATTGATTGAATCTGGGAGGCGGAGGTTGCAGTGAGCCAAGATCACAACATTGCACTCCAGCCTGAGCAACAACAGCGAAACTCCGTCTCAAAACAAAAACAAACAAACAAAAACTTTGCTTACTGTAGTGTTTAAAAGCACAGGCACTAGAACCAGCCCACCTGGGTTTAAATCCAGACTGCGACATACTAGCTGTGTGATCTTGAGCAACTTAACCTCTCTGTGCCTCCTTTCCCAGTCTATAAAATAGAGTTTCTGTGAGAATTCGAGGAGATACTGTGTGTAAATCCGTAGCATGATCCCTGGCATATAATAAAAGCTTGTTATGTGTTAACTGTTTTATGCACAGTATCCTACTTTGCGCATTCTCTATAATCAATCTTAGAGAAATAATTGTGAGCACTTACTTTTTCTCAAATGCTACTTTCTTGGTAGCTAGTTAAGGGATATTTATTTTCCTTTCTCGTTATTACTTTCACACTTGGTTCTTTCTTAGGTTGCAAAGAAACCATCCTATAGAATAATAATAGCTTCCTGGGTGTACACACTAGTTTCCCTGGCTTTGTAGACCAAGTCAACCACCTCTGAATGACAGCCAGCAGCATGTGGTGACTGTGGCTGGGTTATGATGATCTAAGGTTCATGTAAGAGGACTGTGACTCACGGAGAGCCGGTGGGATGGCCTGCCCATGGTTGCCCAGGACGTTGGGGGTGCTCCGACTCAGGCCCCCGCATAATCACCGCCCAAGTCATATCCACCTATCTGCTGCCCACATTCTACAGTCATAATAATGACTGATTTCTGTGTTATTTGGTAAAGCTCTTGGGTACTGTGGTGATCACGTTACACACATATCAAGTGGAATGGGAAAAAAGCATCCAGAAGGCAAAAGGCAATTTCAAGCATGCAAAATGCGATCACTGACATGGAAAATCAGTGATATCTAATTCCCATTGTGCCAGCCTTATGTAAATATGTAAGTAAGTGGAATTTTCTCAAAAGGTTCTTACTTATTATGAATTACCATTGCATTTTAAAGATCGACATCTCTAAGAGAGTATGAGGAAAGCCTTGCACACTCGTGGCTGTGTTTTTTTTTAGCTCATGCTGCTTCTTGAAACCCAAGCACTTTGAAACTTTTGGGATGTTCTTGGGTAGGTAGCTTAAAATCATCAGTAAAATTTATAGCATTTGAATACAAAGAATACATGGTAAAATCTAGAATTATAAGATGTTAGTCTTGAAAGAGATATTAGAAGTAATACAGTTTGGTGACCTCCCTACTCTACTCACCCATTTTATATATGAGGAAACTGAGGATGAGAGATTATTTATTCAGGTTTATATTGATTATTAGTCTTTATAATAATTATTATTCTGTAATTAGGTTACCAGATTCCAAATCCACTAATCTTTTCACTTCTCCATCATAAGTTTATGAAACCAAGTCAATTCAAAATGACAAGGTATACACCAGTGCCAACAACAAAGACAGTTAGAAAAGTTATAATTTATTTTTCAAGTTTTTTTCTTATGGCTCAGGTTTGAGTCCATATGCAATTTTTCAAATGTCTGCATACTCTGAAACCTAAATTTCAGAGACAGGAATTTTTTGTTTGTTTGTTTCTACCAGTCTGAACCTCCTTAGACCTCATTTCCAGAAGGAGGAATTGTTTCTTTCCGCCACACCTGTTGGAAACGTGTTACTAACATCTACCAATTTACATGCTTCCCCCACCCTTTCATCTAGGCTTTTCCCAGATAAATCTATTTCCATTCATCCACCATAGGCTCTATTTTGTCAGGTGACTTCTTTAGAAACTTTTTTTTTTTTAAATCATGTTCTTTGCTTCTGAGAAAAATTTAGTTTTTAAAAATAATAAGTATAGGCAAATAAGGAGACATCCAAGGGAAATGATGCTCACAGGTCAAGCACTCTCGTGTGACCACGTTTGTGAAACCTGCTTCAGTTCTGCTCCCCCGACTCACACTGAAGCATCAGTGTAGATCATGTTGTAATATTTCCTTGTGTGTTTGTGTGTTTTGCAGCATTTTCACTTTCCTGACACAGGTTAAAAGAAATAATTATTTGTTTATTTTTTTCCAGCTTGAACATTGCTTTAACTATTTTTTGAACCGCATTTTTCATGTGAGTGCCATGTTCACTTTGATAACAGATCGTTCTCCTGTTTTCATATCTCACTGCCAAAAGGGACTTGCCAGTTATCTCTGATTGCAGGCAATTCGAACTTTAAGTAAGCCTGTCTTTATCAACTACTGTTTTAACAGCTGATTAATTAGTGCTGCAGAGATCTAGGGGAGGCCTTTATCTGAAGAGCAGTTCAACCATTAGCAAAGGGAACTTCCTTGTGCACCAGCAGCTCAGATAACAAGGTAAGATAATAGTTCACAATCCTTTGGCTAATGCTAACAGGAGCACTCCCTCTTATCCCAACACAGGGGCCAGAGAGAAATGCTCGGCCAGATTCTCAAAATACCATGATCTTCAGTGGTAAAAACTCCGGACACTTTGTAAGTGCTTTTTAGAACAGCACCTTGTGATTACATGGAACAGCGGGCATCTGGAAGCTCAAATAATATTCGACAGCTATTGGCTATTTGCAAGGAGAAATCAAACCCTAGTAAGATGCAGCAATGAGCCTGGTTGGGTTTATCTTATCAATTAACTGTGAATCTGTGCGCTAACTGAAGCAGTCAGCCATGTACTCTCGGACAAGCCACTTAGTGACTCATTTGCCCTCTCTGTAAAATGGAGCTGATCAGAGTACCTACCTCCTGACATTATCGTGAGAATTAAGTGAGCCCATGCTTCCCATGTTCTTAGAATTATGTCTGACACATGGAAAATGCTCAGCAGATGTTAGTGTCATTACTAAGTTAGGGAAGATGTGAGTAATTTAGGTTCTTCCAGTTCGAATAGAATTAGCCAGAGGTTGTTTAAATATAAACAGACAGGACCTGGGGCTGTAGTTGGGCACAGACTATTATAACCATCACTCCCCACCAGCACTATCGTGACTTATACCAGCAGCAACTATCTAATCATTGTCATCAGTTCACAATATTCTTAGCACTTCATATGTATGAATATGTTTAATCTTCACAGCCTATGAGGAAGGTCCTATTTGTATTTCCATTTGACCGCTGATGGAATTGAAACCCAGAGAGCTGAAATGACCTGCTCAAGGTCACAGTGCATATAATGTGGAAAGAGATTTGACCCCCAGCAGTCTGGTCAGGAACCACAGACTGCCCGCTCCTAAGCACTCACTACTGCGATCACATTATTATTATCACTCCATGCTGAGCGTTTGCTGTGTCAGGCACTTCCCCACGCTCAGAGGTGAAGCAACTTACCTGAAACCTGAGACTAATACATAGATCAGCCAAAATTCAAAGCTCGATCTTCCCCAACTCTCTCTCTCTCTCTTTTTAATGCTTTGATGCCTCCTCAGTGTGGAGGTTTAGGGGTGTTTAGGGTTAAGGAGAGAAAAGTGACCAGGGACCCAGAAATGAATCATTTGACTTTCTACCCCTTGGGATTCCCTCAAAGGCTCTGGCCCTCACTCTGAATCATCATTTTCCTTGTTGGGAAGGAAGGGCTGGGAGCCTGCAGGGCTGGGTTTTTGGCAGATAGGTGTTGTGGCTCACTCTGCATTCTCCTAAAAATGTATCAAATGGAGAAGCATGTATGTGCGGAAATCTCACTTGTTGACCTAGTTGTTTTTAATTGTACTGAGTGGTATTTGTTTTTTCTTTTTAGTGAATGATGCAAACTTGTCTAGCTTTAAAACATGAATGTACAAAAGGCTGAGTAAGCCCTCTCAGTTACCCAGAAAGAACTAACGTGGGTTTATTAAGAGCGTCTGGGACAGAGGCTGTCCCACCAGGTGTAGGCCTACTGACCTGTCTTTCTCATTACTTGAAATTTCCTGAAAGAAGCAGGGGCCTTGCTTCATTCATGACTGCGCTCCAGCTTCTACCATAATCCTTGCACATAGTGGGAAGCCTGGAGCATTGCAGGAGACCAATACAGGGGAAGGAGATTTTGTTAATCAGCACAGAGTATTCATGACAGTTGATTTTTTAAAAAATCATTATTATTCCTGAGAGAGAAGATGTGATTTGACACTTTTCACAGCTGCAAGCAACTCAGAATATTTCAAGGCTGAACTAGGGAAAAGCCCAAGGCACCCTTTTGAGAGTAGAATAGCCAAACGAATGTTTAGAAATAGAGTTTCATCACATTTAAGAAAAGGCAGTACACCATTTGTGCTTAAGGTTTTTTTTCTTTTTATATGGCATTGAATGGTCTGTAGAAGTGAGTCTATCCGTGCTTTTCAGTTAACAGCGCTTTGCAGAATGTGAAAACTGTGATTAGTTTTGAGTGTAAGACATGAAGTCATTTCTTGAGAGTGTAAACTATAAACCTCAGCGTCTTCATTCTTCTAGACCTACCCAGGAAATCCTAAACCACTTTTCCTGCTAAATTTCTCAAAGACCCACCTCTGGGTCACCTGGTGGGAGATGCTTCAAAGGAACTAATTGACCCCCTCAGGACACATCTCCAAACTTCAACCCCTCAACTGTGAAGGAAATGTCACATCAATTATGGAGGAAAGGTTCAGGGAATGGGAATTAGGGCTAGGCTACCGGATTTGAGGAACTTGTTAGGCTATGGTGGAAACATTAATGGAGCACCCAACGCGGATGAGGCACTGGGGGATACAGAGGTGAGTGTCATGTACCTCTCCTTCTAGGAATATCCAGTTACAGAAAAAATAACGAGGAAGGAGAGGGTGGCAAGTCCCGTAAAAGACGTGCAGGTGAAGGGCTAAGGGCGTGTTGGAAATCCACTCTACAGAGTTGATTTTAGGGGTGAACATATGTAAAGTGACTGAGACATTTTAGACAATAAGTAGTCCTCATTATTAGTATTGTTTTTGAATTGTTACAGCTCTAGGATACTCCTTTTTCCAAATAGAATCTTGCTCCTTGAGTTTTATTATTCACTTGATTAAGGAAATTTTAGTTTCTAACGTCGAGCTAGATAATGTCCAGAACACCATCCACTACAATCTCATGCCAACCTGGAGCTGTCAAATCAGGGCTGAGCTCTCTGGACCTGTTTTTTCTCCCTTGCATCCTCTCTGTGAAGGCCAAGGTGGTCTCTCTCTTCCCAGGGGTGTCAACCCCGGGGCTCCATGTTGCCTCTCCTTTTTCCTCCAGGTGACCTAGAAAGTTCCTCCACAAATGGAAGGTGATCTGCCCAGATGCTATCACATTACCACTGACACTTCCTTACAGGTGCAGCAAACCGCCATGGCACGTGTTTCACCTAGGTAACACACCTGCACATGTATCCCAGAACTTAAAAGTAAATTAAATTAAAAAGACAAAACAAAACAAAACAAAATGTTCTTTCCGTGGCTTTTCCTAAGAGTAGAAACAGAAAACTTCATACCAGATGAAACCGTTTTCTTAGAAACACCAAGAATAAATAATATATTAGTGAATGTGTATGTATGTGCAAAAGATGTTTATGTTAGCGTTATTTATAAATACCAAAAAACCCAGAAACTTGTCAAAAAGGATTTATTTGATGAGCTACTATGTGGCTGTTTAAAAATCACAAAGAACAATACTTAAGAAAGAGGAAAAGTTATGATATTTTTGCTAAGGCTCAAACCATGCCTGAAAATAATTATTTGTGTATGTGTGTTGGTATATGGTACGAATTTGAAAGCTCCTATACCAGAGGGTCAAATCAGCAATGGTTACCACTGAGGGACAGAATTATGATTGATGCTTGTTCACTGTGAGTCTCTGTTTTTCAAGTTTCTGGACTAGCATATATGACTTTTATGATAGCATTAAAAAGTACATAAATGTTGGTAAAAGATCCTCCACAAAAAATTGCATCTTCAGGGCCCACAAACTTCGGTTAGTCACGACTAGCTTTCTACCAGATTAATTTCATTTGTTCTTGAGAGGACTTCTTTCCTTTGGATGATCCTGCCCTCTTTGCTGTGGTAGTGATTGAAACCAGACCAGGAAAGCCCTGTTTTGTTGGTCCTGCCTCTAAGTAACCTGAATTTTTTAACGAGCAAATGTTTCTTATTTCATTTCTCATGGGAATGTTGCCTCTTCATTCTTGTTAAAATGTTTGCATGTTTATGTTATAGTTGGCTATCCTGTTTCCCCAGGGTACCTGTCTTGGGGATAACCAAGAATGTGGATGAGGCTGGCTGTGGTGCAAGACTCAGCGTCAGTGGGGTCTGCTCCCAGGATGTCGGGCTCCTCGTCCCTCTCGTGGATGCCGGTCTCAGGTGGCTTGTTCCACAGAAGTGATGGTCGGCTTCACTCCTGTGACCCCTTCCCTGTTTCCACCCACCCCAATAGCCTTTGCTGTGCCTTACCACCATCGCCACCATCTCTCTGGCCAAAGCTTTAACCATAAGAGTCCCGAGAACTAGCATGAAGTAGGGTCTTAGTTATTCTACCCTTTTAAGCCAACTTTAAATATGACCTGCACAGCACAGGGCCCCACACCCAGAAGCGCCTCACGCTTAGCTTATTGCTCTGCAGTTGTCATCTTACAATTTTTAATGAACGCAAGGGACACTGCATTGTCAGTTTACACTGGGCCTTGCACACTATGTAGCTAGTCCTGATGGTCTGGCCTCCGGCTGGAGAGCCAGCGTGGAAAGAGGATGATATCTGAAGTCAGGCAGTCCTGTGTTTGGTACCTAGCTCTGCCATGTAGCTGTGTGATCCTGTGCAAGTCACTTGACCTCCCTGGGCCTCAGTGTCCTCATCTGTGAAATAGGTGTACAGACACGCACTTTACAGAGTTGATGTTAAAGATGAACATATGTAAAGTTACTAAGACATTTTAGACAATAAATAGTACTCATTATTAGTATTATTTTTGGATTGCTACAGCTCTAAGACACCACTTTCTCCAAATGTAAGCTTGCTCTTTGAGTTTTATTATTCACTTGATTAAGAAAATTTTAGTTTCTAATGTCGAGCTAGATAACGTCCAGAACACCATCTACGACAATCTCATGCCAACCCAGAAGTGTCACATCAGGGCTGAGCTCTCGCTTTGTCTCCCTTGCATTCTCTCTATGAAGGCCAAGGTGGTCTTTCTCTTCCCAGGAGTGTCAACTCCAGGGTCCACATTTCCTTTCCTTTTTTCTCTAAGTGACATAGGAAGTTCCTCCACAAATGGAACTTCTAATAGGTGATTCTAATAATCTTGAATTCCTGAAGTTAGCCCTTAGGTCCCATCCCTTTCCTGTCCCGGCTCTGACGTGCTTTCAGGTCATACTTGATCTGAGATCTGCTTTCTGCTCCACTGCTCATAGCTACTGCCCCGACAGCAAGAGTCATTCCTTACATAGTAGTTTAAGTTTTAATGGAATTTTATCCTTTTCACAACATTCAGGTCATTTTTGTGTCATTTGATCCCTGAAACTAGACTGAGAAGGAGTCAGAGTGATATCACCATTTTCTCAAATGTGAGGATGAACACTGGCAAGGTAAAGTGACTTATTCAAATATACCCCGAGAGCTGGTGACAAAGTCAAGCTTAGGAAGAATGTAAGTCTCATTCATTCATTCATTCATTCATTCATCAGTTCATTGAATCTCTTATGGACTTGCTGCTAGGGATGCTATAGTAGCAAAAACAGAAAATATCCCCCTTTAGACGTCTTATAGTCTACTTGGGTGTGATAGGTATTAATAATAATCACAACCATAAACGTAAAGTTTCGATTGTGATTGGTGCCAGGAAGAGGCATCCAGGGCTGGTTTTTGTCTGGTCAGGAGGTCCCTCAAACTGCTTCCTTGAAAGAAAACAGCAAGATGCAACCCTACATTCAGAAACTTTTACTTATTTGCCTGTTTATGTGATCCTTTAATAAACAAAAGATTTCTCAGAAAGCAAAACAACTTGTTAAGAAGACAGAAACAGCCGTAAATCTTTTAGTCATTCTCCACATTAACATTTGGTCAGGGTGATAGACTGTGTAAAGCAGTCTCAGTTATGGGGTTAACCTGAGTAGTAGAGAAATGAGGAGGACTGGACTGTTTGGATCCTCCTAAGTCATTTCGCAGCAGGAAAGTTTGCTCTTTTAACCATCCGCCCTCATCCAGAGCATCAGGCTCCACAACACCTACCTGTCTGGGCCCAGAAGGCAGTGGTGGGAGCCACCCACCACCCGCCACGGACACCTGATGCCGAGAACTGCCTTGGTCATCACCATTCTGATCCTATTCTGACATTAATTTACTTGTGGAAAACATTTCTTCAAGCATCCTGCCCCACACCACGGACTGAGGGGAAAACACAAAGAACAAGGTCTCTGGTCCCGAGGAGCTTATCGGAGCGAGACACAAAGAAAACATACGAATGCAAACACAATTTCAAGGTGTGCATGTCTTATGAAGAAAAGAGATACCCAGGGAGAGAATAACATGGGGGCCAAAGAAAGGCCCTCTGCAGAAGACATGCTGTTTGGACCCAATGTAAAGAATGAGGTGGAATTCATGCAGGCAGATGGAAAGAGGACAGGTTTTTCAACAGCATGTGGACAGAAGTGTGAAAGAGAGAGAGACAAAGAAGTTCTAAGACAAAAGCACACTTTGGGTATTTCTAAAGTTTCTGAGCATATGCAGTCGCATATGACATCTTTACAATGGCCGATCCCACTGCAATAATCAGAAAGTTTCCTATTCTTTCGGTTTTCTCCCATTTATATATTGTGTTGCTTAAAAGTGTTGAAGGCCACTTTCCCCATTTTTGGCCTATTTTTGTTTTCTTCCCCATACCAGTTTTGTGCTTTGTATTGGTGACACTGACCTTCGCAACAGTGCTTCTCCCTTTCACCGCCTGCGTGGCGGAGGGACGACTCGCCTTCCCTCCCAATTGTCTGAAAACCCCTATTCTATTTGTACCAAGTGATGCTTCCTTTCTCTCGGCCAAGTGTGTATGACTTTAATGTGGACCTGAAAGCAGTTTTATAATCTGAAGAATAAACAGATTGCTTGTCAAATTCTCTTTGTCTGTCCCATTGTGACCTACTAACATTTACACTGCTTTGCGGAAACATGGCAAAAAGGGTGGTTGCCTACATCAGCGGTTTCCACTGCAGGAAAATGTGCCAATGCTGGCTTTCAGGCAGAGGGTGGCACCTCCACTCAAGCCGTGACCATCCAGTGAGAGTGGGACTGAACGCTCAGAAGTTATTCACAGTCCTGAATCATCATAGAAGATCCTCTGCAAAGAATGGAGGCATGGACAAGACTTTTTAAAAATAAAAACCTCCTTTTCTAAAGCCATTGTTTTTGGGTTCATTTTTCCCTTATCGTGTTCGGAGAGACGTTGAATATGCGTTTCTAAGAATCCATGACTTTTAAACTACAAGTGATGGACATGGAGAAATGTTTCTTAGTGACGGAGAAGAGGGTTTAGAAAATGCTGCAATGGCATTGAGAAGTCTCAGCTTCCTTCCCTTCTCTGTAAACACCTTCAGCCGTGGGGACTTTGGATGAAACCCACCACACTTTTTGACAGCGTGGATCATTAGGAAATTCTTCCTAACGTGCAGCCAGAACCCGGCCTTCTTTCCCCTCCACTGGCCACACTTCTGCTCTGCACAGGCAACACAGACACCTATTCTACTGAAGTGCTGTTGGGGAAAGAACAGTGAACTCAGTTTCTCCTGGCCTCTGGTTTGAATTTGTTATTTCACATTTCCTTTTCTCCTAATTTGCCCCAAATTCCTTCATAATTTTTTTTTTAAATCCCACAGTTTCTGCTTTATGAAAAAAGTTTCAAACATGTTAGTGTGCAAAGTGTTTCAATGTCTTCTTGTTCTGGGGAGAGGGTTTCTTCCTAATGGCTTGAAGTAGGAAATTAACATCTTTCATATAGTGGTTTTCTTTTATTTTCTTTTGCCTTTTCATGACAGTATGTTGGAATTTTAGGAAAATATGGTGACGAGAGAGTGTGCTGTGAGGATCTCTCCTGCCTGAAGACTGGATGACACCCTACTTCGCCCTTTCTAAAGCCCTTCTAGCTCAGTTTATCCCTGAAGAACCACCAAGTGCTGCTCCAAATAATTGCCAGGCTTAGCTGCCAGATTCATTCAGAAATTGCTGGTATTGTCCTCTGTAAAATGATACGTTCCTATGATCTCCCTCTCTTTTCAGCAAACCAGAATCCTGGATATAATTTGATCTTCATTATGGAGAGGGAAGCTGAATTGGATAATAGAAAACCTAAAGAGTTTGAGTAACCGAGGATCGACCTCACCGTTCCCCATCCGGCTCTTCTCCCCGGCTAAGGTCGTGGTGTGTGGCTCAAGTTAATTTGATAAGAACCAGGGAAAGCATATTCTGAGCCCAAGATGTGAGGCTAAGGACTTTCCCTGTCCAAACTCCCATTCCTGAAACGTCCTCAGATGGGAGGTTTACATCTTACAAAGGGAGATGCCTGGACTGCTCTTTGTATGAGTCATGCAGCGCTCCCGCCTGCCTCCAGGAGCCTGCAGGTAGCAATTTGCCACATCCCCAGCGTTTGACAGAGGGCGAAGAATCAGAGGAGGTGTTTTGCTCTTCCGTCACTTGTCTCCTCACAGTATAATTACCTGAGTTCTTAAGTGCTGCAGTGATATGTGAAGAAATCCAAAGAAGAAATGCAACATGTCTTCATTGCCTTTTGTCATGAGCCTTCAATTAAATATTTCTTACCTTGGGCTAAGGTAGCATGGGGTGGAAGAAGCCGTGGTGGCCAGCCAGAAGAGGCAAGTCTTAATCTCTCTTCCACACTCGTTAGCTGTGTGTCTTTAGTCCAGTCACTTAACATCTCTGAATCTTGGTGCTTACTTCTATAAAACAAAAAGATAGACTGGATTATTTCTAAAGTTCCTCCCTGAATTAAAATAAAAATTCTTGACCGGGAGCAGTGGCTCACACCTGTAATCCCAGCACTTTGGGAGGCCGAGGTGGGTGGATCATGAGGTCAGGAGTTCGAGACCAGCCTAATCAACATGGTGAAACCCTGTCTCCACTAAAAATACAAAAATTAGCCAGGCATCGTGGCGTGCACTTGTAGGCTCAGCTACTTGGGAGGCTGAGGCAGAAGAATAATCACTTGAACCCGGGAGGCGGAAGTTGCAGTGAGCCAGATCACATGACTGCACTTCAGCCTGGGTGACAGAATGAGACTCTGTCTCAAAAAAACAAAAAAAAAATCTTATGACTATAACTTATATTTAAAATCATGATGGAAAAAGTACTCTAAACAGCAAGAGAAAGTGGTTAAAAGCAGTGAGTCGGTTAATCAGATGATCATCTATTGAGACGTTCCCATAGGTGATCTTTAATTTCGTATAAGGTAATTTCCAACCCATGCATTTTATAGTCTTTATAATAAAGTTCTGAGAACGTTACTAAGTTTATGCATATATATATATATATCTTTATTATATCTGAGTATGCCTACAAAGTAGTGAGGCTAGTTTATAAAAGCCATACCCAAGAAAGTTTCATTGCGTGCCACACATAGTATCCTCCTTTCTACAGAGAAGTCGTATTTTAAGGATGGCTAGAGGCGAAGAGCTCATTTATTCTTCGTATCTCTCCTCTTCCCATCATTTAGAAGTAATGCAAGTAAAAAACAAAACAACAACAAGAGCAAAAGGTTCTGCAGGTAAATTCAGGTCCTAGGTAATCATCGCATTCGATATTTAAATGGTGATTTAAAATTCTTCAGTCTTTTAACACAAAATGTTTTATTGGCTCCTTTCATTGCTCTTCTTAGGTCTAGAATCAGGTAATGTTATCCCCATTTTGTAAGCCAAGAAAGTAAAGTTGAGAGGTGAAAACATGAAAGCAGAGGGAAAGGATTCAAGCTCCCAGAATGCCAGGAGATCTTGTGCTGAAGCCGGAGACCAACAGGCCGGATTTCCTTTGGAAGAGACGCTCCTGTGTAGGAAAGGCTGTACTAGCCTTGCTTTTCCTGAAATGAAAAGTCATCAAACAAATCTTAAAGGCAAGCTCCTTGGGTCTCAGGTGACTGTCTTTCTCATCGGGTCAGACATACCGTCTCTCTGTAGAAAGGAGTTCTGAAGAGGATTTTTTATAATCCTGAGTGTGCCTAAAAACCATAGCCTGTGGTATACACATAAGGAAATGTCATTCATGGCTCTGAATGAGCCTCTCGAAATTCCATGAAGCCAGCTTGGCGGATTTTCTAGGCTGCTGACAGTGACTAAAATCACTGTTTACTTCCTAAGAGAAGATTTTGTTGTTTAAAATATGGCTGTGATGCACTCAAATGTGTAACAACTTTTTTTTTTTTTTTTGGGAATTGGGTGGTGTCTTTTCTTTGAATTTTGGACTGACAAATGAATGACATAGTGCCACATAAGCGTGGGTTGGTTCAGAATCTCTTTCCTTGCTCATGAGAGCCCTGGACTTGAGCGGCAAGGTCAGAGGGGCAGTCACCTTGTGAGAACTCCTAAGTGTAATCCACAAGCTTGAAGAGGCATCTGGTAGCATTCAGTGACCCCTGCACGCCTCCCGCAGGCCACCTTACACTTTATAGCTGGAGGCCTTTGCAGAATCCACAGAAGCTGCGACATGATTTCTTCCCATAAAACCCTGGAACAAAGAAGTGTACTCTCTGCTTTCTGGTAAGCCTTGCTGAGCTATCTAGAATTGCAGTTTAGCTCCACAGCCTTGGGCCTTTGGCAAACAGTATCATCCGTTTCTTTCAAATGATGATAATAGCAAGCAAGGCTACTATCATTATTACTTTCTTTTCACTCTTCTTTTTCTCTATGAATGTTTCAAGGTTTTGGAGGTAGAAAAAAAAAAAGTCCAGGTTTGCAGGTCAGTAATAACAACTTTGGACAAAACTTCTTCAATAGAGCCTCATAGTATTTGATTTGGTAAGCCTATTTGAAAGCAACAACTTGCAGAAGCAAGTAACATCTCAAAAAAACCTGTTGGCTGTTCAGCTTTGTCATCTTAAGGAAAATACCAAGTTGTTTTGAATTATAGCACCCTCTATTTCAGGGTGTCTTAGTAAAGCAAAATATTTCAGAAGGGTTAGGTTCTAGGAGAATCCAGTCTTAAAGATCTATTTAGTGAAAGAAAATATAATTCACGGGGCAGAGCTGGATGAACGGAGTTTGGACTTCACTACGCAACCACTCATTTTCAGAACCTCTCAAGTATCTTTGTTTGGGGAACATTGAATTGATTTAGTTTCTTGAGATGCACCAGATTGGTAGAGACTTGTAGTGGTAATATGAATCAGAGTCCCTTCAAGTTAAGAGAGGGCTTAGATGTCTTCTAGTTCAATCTTCCATAGACACAAGAATCTTCTCTGCACAGTCTCTGCTTGAACAACTCCAGTGATGCAGCACTCACTGCTTCACTACAAAGCTCAGTCTGATGTTGAATAGTTTTAACTTTTAGAAACTTCTTCTTGAACTAGAATTTTGTTTCCTTTTATTCCCATCAAGATCTGATCTTTGGAATATGTTGAATAAATCAGTTTCTTCTTCCACTTGACATTGTATTTGGAGATAAATGTCATAACAACTCTGTGTATCTACTTCTCCAAACTAAATATTCCTCTTAAAAAGGTTTTTTTTTTTTTTTGCACCAGAAAAGGGCAGTAAGAACTTCAATTTAAAAACAAACATTTGGGTAATTGGAAAGATATTCACTGTTTTTCATCAGGACTTAATATGCTAGAAGTGTTATGTCTCCTTATAGCAATCAATAAATTCTATGTAATGTCAATTAATAAATGTATGAATTCTAAGTGATATAGCTTCCAAATGACATAGGTGTTTTTTCCCTAGAACTGTCAAAAGTCATCCAACATGCTATGGGCCTACTATGTATCACAGGCTATTCTGGGTATTGGGTATCGATATAGAAATCTCCTGTGTAACAGCACACACATTCATATGACAGGTAAAATCACTTCCTCATGGGTTTACCTTCTAGTGGAAGAAGATGAAAGCATTATCATTTAAGAAGGATTTAAGCAACATAAAGAAAAATGCATAGAGCAGTAGGGCCCAGAATGACTGGGTTATGGGTGTTTGGGTGTGGAGGAATGCTGGTCAAGCTAAGGTAGATGGAGAAGCCTCTTGCAGAGGCAACGGTTGAGCTAAGACCGTAAAGATGAGAAAGACACAGCCCCACAAGCCACAGGGAGATGTTTTCTCCTGCGGAAGGACTATCAGAAGCACAGACTTGAGACAGCTCATTGTGTCCAGGTGAAGAGAATGGCTGTAGTGGAGTGGGCACTGGAGGCACTAGTGAGTGGGATGATCATACGGTCAACAAAGGGTCAGCTCTTGTAAATTCTACACTCCATAGTAAGCAGCTGAACTTCATCAGAGCATTTTGGGCTGGGCAGTGATGGGGTCTGATTTAAGATCACTCTGTTTACTTTATAAGGAATCAACTGCAGGGGAATAAGGGGAAGGAGTGGAAATAGAAAGACCAGTTAGGATCCCAGGAATGAGAAAATGAAGGCTTGAGCTACAGTAGTAACAAGGGAGACGGGGAAGAGCAGCGGGGCTTTGTGACGTGTTTTGGAAGTGCCACTGACGGATCTTGCTGAGAGATCGAAGGTGGAGTATGAAGGGAAGAGAAAGCCAAAAACAATGCCAACGTTTGTAGTCTTAGCGAAGGGAGAGAGTAGTGCTGCTATGTGCACCTCTGGTTAAGATTAGGGGTGCGTGGCCAGGCACCGTGGTTTACACTTGTCATCCCAGCACTTTGGGAAGCTGAGGCGGGTAGGTCACCTGAGATCAGGAATTCGAGACCAGCCTGACCAACATGGTGAAACCTCGTCTCTACTAAAGATACAAAATTAGCCAGACGTGGTGGCACATATCTGTAATCTCAGCCATTCGGGAGGCTGAGGCAGGAGAATTACTTGAACCAGGAGGCAGAGGTTACAGTGAGCAGAGATTGTGCCACTGCATTCCAGCCTGGGCAACAAGAGTGAAACTCCATCTCAAAAAAAAAAAAAAAAAGACAAAAATAATTACTGGGACAGAATATGAAAATTGGCGGTAGGAAACAAGAGTTGTCTTGGACATATTGGGTTTGCAGTTTCTGTCAGACATCCAAGCAAAGACTGTATGTAGACCTTTGGAAAGAGAACTAGGAAGCTTAGAAAGATCACAGTTGGAGACACAGAATACTGAAAGGCATGGGACTGGATAAGATCAAGTAGCTGGAGGAGAGGAGAAAATAGCAGAGCATAGGAGAAGGGGGAAGAAGAGACAAGGAGAGGAGATGAGAGAAGAGGTGGAAAGAAAAGCAGAGGAAAGACGAGAGGCCTGAAGTGCTCTATATTCAGAGATTAGATATAAGAGATTAGACGTCAGAGAAGACATGGAAAGAAGGAACAGCGAGGCTGGAGAAAAGGCAGGAGAACGTGGTGACCCCAAAGCCTCCAGAGAAAATACATCAAGAAAGAAAGAATAATCACCAGTGTCGAGTGATATTGAGACTCAAATAGGCTGAGAAGGGAGAACTGACCGTGGACGTGTCAAATGAAGGACATCAGTGACTTTGACAGAAGCTGCCTCAAGGAGTGGTGAGGCGAAAAGCCTGACAGAGGTGGGTGAAGAGAGAAAGGGAGTGAGAAAGTGGAAACAGGAAACACAAAGCACTCTTAAGGATTTCTGCTGAAAAGGTGAGCAAAGAGATGGGGTAAAAGGAGGAGCGGAAAATACAGCTACAAGTTTCTGCTTTTTAAAATTTAAGTGGATGATGTTAAGGTGTATTGAGATGCCCAGTGCAATGATGCATCGTTAGTAAGTAACTAATGATGAATGAGAGGGAAGAATAATTGCAAGGGCAAATGGGGAGGCGTATCAGCACCACAGGAGGAGACAGGCTTTACGTAGAATGGAGACCTGCTGTATATGGGCCACAGTTTCTTCATCCAGTCTATCACCGATGGGCATTTGGGTTGGTTCCAAGTCTTTGCTATTGTGAACAGTGCCACAATAAACATACATGTGCATGCGTCTTTAGAATAGAATGATTTATAATCCTTTGGGTATATACCCAGTAATGGGATCGCTGGGTTCAAATGGTATTTCTATTTCTAGATCCTTGAAGAACATATGCTATGGAATACTATGCAGCCATAAAAAAGGATGAGCTCATGTCCTTTGCAGGGACACAGATAAAGCTGGAAACCGTCATTCTCAGCAAACTGACACAAGAACAGAAAACCAAACACCGCTTGTTCTCACTCCTAAGTAGGTGTTGAACAATGAGAACACATGGACAAAGGGAGGGGAACATCACACACCATGTCTTGTCAGGGGAGTGGGGAGCTAGGGGAGGGATAGCAGTGGGTGGCGGGGATAGGGGAGGGATAGCATTAGGAGAAATACCTAACATAGATGACAGGGTGATGGGTGCAGCAAACCACCATGTACGCGTATACCTTTATAACAGACCTGCATGTTCTGTACATGTGCCCGAGAACTTAAAGTAAAATAAATAAATCAACAGAGACCCTGCTTTTGCTTCACAGGAAGAAAAGCCAAACATAAGTGACGATTGGTGGTTTTGTTGCAGGGATGGGGTTACTTTAATTTAATCCCATTGTTTTAAAAATATAGTTGTCATCTGGAAAAGTAAACATGCCTAAGCAACCAGGAAAACGTTATGGAAGAGAACAGGGTGGAGGAATGTGTGTGTGGCAGGAGCGGGGAGCGTGGGGGAAGTGAGGAATGGATGGTATGAGATCTGCTAGAAACGAAAATATTTCATGCTATACAGGAACTGAATAGAAAATCTAGAAGCAGGGCATAATACCTTCGATAACTTAGCGTATAACAAAAATAGCCCTTCGAGTCATCAGAGTAAAAGTTTAATCAATAAATAATGTTGAAGTATATTTCTAGCTGTTTGTAGGAATATGAGATTTGATCTCTTCTTTACTCTTTAAAGTAAAACAAATTCCAGATGGAGCAAACATTTAAACACAGCAAATACCATTAAAATATTTTTTAAATGGGGAATTTAAAAATATGTAGTTTTGGCCCGGCAAAGGTATGACATGAAACTCAGAATCATAAAGGAAAGAAATAGACTGAATTCAACTATGTAATAATGAATAAAAAGTATAAATCAAAAATTAAAACATAATAAAAAATTAAATCAAGTAAATAAAGATGCTGTTCTATGAAAATATTCCATAAACAAAGATAAAACTACAAACTAGCAAGTAACATTTGTCATGTCTATGACAAAGGGCTAATTTTTGTGATATGCAAAGAACTCTTAGAGATCAGTAAGACAAAGAGGAAAAATAAATAATCTAACAAAACAGGCTAATACATAAATGGGAAGTTCATGGAAAAAAGACTACCAATTGTCAACAAACATGGAATAATAATCTCACAAATGAAAAAAGAAATGCAAATTAAAACAATGAGATATTTTCACCCATGACATATTTAAAATTTTGAAAATATCTATTTGGCAAAGAAGTGAAGAAACAGGAGTCAAGAAGGGCAGTTTGGAGATGCTTAAGAAGAACAAGATCAAAGCATCCTCTGACCTAGTGATTGCCCTTTAAGGAGTTAAACTATGAATATTCTTGTGCAAGCATACGATGAATGATCAAGAATGCTTATTATGACATTATTTGTAATTTTAAAAATTGGAAATAATTTTTATCAATAGGATATCATTTAATACACTATAATATTAAAAAGAGAATTAAGCCAAACGATAGCACATTCCCATCATAGAATATCGTGTAACAGTGAATAAAGATGAAGTATAATGTATATGGATAATATGAAAACATAACATATCTTAAGTAAAAAATGTCAAACTATGAAAACTTGATCCCATGTGAGCTTAAAAATATGCCAACATATGTTATATTTGCATAAAAAACCTGGAGTACACGTACTGAATTATTTATATTAGTTTTCTCTGAGGCATGCAATTAAGATATAGGGATGATGAGAATACTTTTGCATTTTATCTTGTGCCTCTCAGTATTTTGTTGTTGTTTTTTTTACTGTGAAAATATATCACTCTCTAATAAGAGAACTAATTTATTTTAAAGTTGCATCCAAAAGCAAGCACCATAATCCAGATACTGTCTAAAATCTAAAGAATGCAATTTGTGGCTAATATTTTCTTGATCTAGACACTCTACTACTCTCTTTTAATGAAGCTCTCTTGTCTTTTCTCAGGTCTTAATCTTCACTGGACAATTCCGGTTTATTTCCATTCCATATGAATTACAAGATTCAGGACGCTTCGGCATCCTAGAGGCAGAGAAGTTTAGTCTGTTACCCTTATTAAAATGCGTTGTTTTAAAAGACAGCTGGATCTAAACACAATATTCCAGATCATATCTAAGTGAAAAGGTAATGAAATGATCACCTCCTTTATTTTGTTCTTCCCTTGGATGATTTATTTAAGGTGTACAGGATGGCCGTGAGTGACAGATGTGAGGCCAGCATTCAAGTTTCTGTATTGGTTTTGAGTTCACTTACTCATTCATTCATTAAATACTCCTGTGGAGGCTCTCGGATCCCAGGCTCTCTGCAGTTCTGGGATATAGTCGTGAGTAAAACAGGCCAGGCTCCTGGGCGCGTGACTGTCGATCACTTTGTCATAACTGTGGGTCAAGAGCTGCTCCCCAGATTGTTGCGCAAGAACCTGACTGACCTGTACAACATGTCAGTGAGCAAACTTCCCTGATTAATTACGATCAGAAAACTGCTTCAGTGGGAGCTTAGCAGGAGCTGACATAAGCACTTTCTCACCATAGATTTTAGTGGAATTTCAACTCATATTTCTGACTCACTGGAAGTTTAAATGCCTATTGAGCTGCTATGACAGGAAGACTTGATATCCAAGATTCTTCTGTCCATAGCTACGAGTTGAAAGGGTAAAGACCCTTTCATCCTATAAATAAATAAAATCACTATCGGTTCTTTTTTCTTCTTTAAAATTCAAGCATGTCACATCTTAGCCAGTACCATATCTGGCCCTCCAATTCTGCTAAGATTGATCAGTGCACTATTATAATAGTATTGAATTTGGTAGTAAGTATGAATGAAAAACTTCCTTCCTGCCATATGTGTCCAATTTCAGATACACAGGCATTTCGAAATATATTTACATATTGGGGAAGAAAGACTAGATTTTCCTGAGCAAGTCATTTGTAAAGCATTGAAATAGGTACCCTACATACACTGTTCACTTTGATCCCACCCAGATACCAAAGAAGGAGCTGGGGCTTTGGATTTAGAGACAGGCTTACATCCCAACCCTGACACTTATTAGATGTCTTGTTAGTGACTGGCCTAAGCCCTCAGTTCATTTGTAAATTAAGGGCAATAGTACCTGCCTATCAGAATTGTGATGAAAACTGCACTCGCTGCAGTGCGAGAAGGCCCAATCCTGTATGGGACATACAGTAGCTATATAGAAAACATTCATCCTTCTTTCTTCTCTTCCTCTTTCTTTGCTTATTTCCACATGGGTCAAGAGGTCTGCCTTGCAATCTGGGCATAGATTTCCTTTTTCTGCCCGGACCTTGCACAGTGACCTGGTCAGCCCAACCTATTCTCCCACTGGCCAGCTTTATGCTCACTCCTCCTCTTTCTTAGATAGATGCTCCTATTTTTTAAATCTATAAAGCTTATTACATATGTCATAATGGAAGCTAGTTTCAAATGGGGTCTCTTGTAGTCATTTCTAGCCACTTA
Source organism: Plecturocebus donacophilus (assembly GCA_004027715.1). Taxonomy (NCBI): domain Eukaryota; kingdom Metazoa; phylum Chordata; class Mammalia; order Primates; family Pitheciidae; genus Plecturocebus; species Plecturocebus donacophilus. The sequence goes on from PVKP010002179.1 coordinate 124,622, forward strand.
AACATAGTCATTATTAAGAAGGTAAATGTAAATGCCCACAGTATGCTATTATGTAAAAGCAAGTTATCAATATAATTTCATATTGTGTTATAAAATACCTATCTAATCTATTTGTTTGCACATGCATAGAAAAAATTCTGGAATAATAAACCTAACCAACAGTATTTATTTTTAATGAGTGGGACTGCTGGGAAGTAGACAATAAATATTTTTTTTTTTTAAGAGACAGGGTCTCTTTTGCCCAGGCTGGAGTGCAGTGGCACAATCACTGCTCACTGCAGCCTCAACCTCCCGGTGATTCTCCTGCCTCAGCCTCCTGAGTAGCTGGGACTACAGGCGTGCACCACTATACCCTGCTGACTTTTTTTTTTTTTGTAAAGAGAGTTTTGCCGTGTTGCCCAGGCTAGTCTCAAACTCCAGAGCTCAAGGTATCCACTCACTTTGGCCTCCCAAAGTGCTGGGATTATAGTGTGAGACACCACACCTGGTGGGAATTTTATTTTTTACTTAACTATACTGGTGTGTTATTTTACTTTTCCATAAAAATTATTTATACAATGAGAAATATTTTAAATGTAATGAAGAAAAATATGTATTCAGTGTTAAAGGACCTGGGATTAGACATTTGAAATGTTTTCTACATAGACAGAATGACTTAGTCTCTCATTATCATTTTTAATGTAAAATAATTTGCCATTTGACTATGCACAGAGATATTTTATATTATTTGATGTATCACATTCTGAACTCATAATATCAGTTAAATTTGAGGTGACCATTAACATTCCAGAACTAAGTCATCTACCAAGTGAAACCTACTCTTCACTTCAATGACAATGTTTCACAAGCAGGAAAGCACACAAGTGTAGGGCAACACAAAGTACTTATTAGGTGTCGGCCGGGCGCAGTGGCTCACGCCTGTAATCCCAGCACTCTGGGAGGCCGAGGTGGGTGAATCACGAGGTCAGGAGTTCGAGACCAGCCTGACCAACATGGTGAAACCCCGTCTCTACTAAAAATACAAAAATTCTCCGGGCATGAGGACATGTGCCTGTAATCCCAGCTACTCTAGAGGCTGAGGCAGGAGAATCACTTGAATCCAGGAGGCAGAGGTTGCAGTGAGCCGAGATCAAGCCACTGTATTCCAGCCTGGGCAACAACAGCAAAACTCCAACTCAAAAAAAAAAAAAAAAAAAAAAAAAAAAAAAAAAAAAAAAAAAAAAAAAAAAAAAAAAAAAAAAAAAAAAAAAAAAAAAAAAAAAAAAAAAAAAAAAAAAAAAAAAAAAAAAAAAAAAAAAAAGAAAAAAAAAAAAAAGAAGGCATCAAATTCAAAATAAAAGCAAAATATTTTTATTCACATTCAACTAACTTTTACAAAACATGTACATGTACCTTATGGTGCTGCATATTTTTACATACATGTTTCTTATTTGGGTCTCAAAACAATCTGATGAAATAGACTGTGCTAGATTTCTTCATAGATGAGCAAACTGAGTTTTAGTAGAGAGGCTGAGAGTGCCTTGTCCAGGGTCACTCAGCTAATGACCCCAGAGCCAGGACATAAACCCTCCTTTTTTGACCCAAAAGATCTGTGCTTTCTACTTGACAACATATTACTGTTGAAGATATTCTGATTAACTCATGAATTCCCAAGAACACACAAAAGGACTCCTGAAGTCAACTAGCACTCTTGTCTTTCTGCGCTGGGGCAAAGATCCTTTGTCTATTCTCGTTCTCGTACCCATTCTTACCAAATGTCTCTATTTACCGTCATCTGCAGCAATCCCATAGAAGTCCAAAACACAAGATCACTCAATTATTATCAAAAGCTTTTTCTCATGTCATGATAGCCAGTAAAAAGCTGGTTAACAACAACTTAAAAAATATCTATCTACTGTGTCTTCTTCAGTAAACTCCTTGACTTAAATTAGAATTTCACAGTGCCTCTTTGTAGCTAAACAAAGCCTGCATCTTGTTGTAAGTAATCGAACTTATTTATACTTGATGTCCTTTGAAAAGTGGTGGCATTTCAGCAATTCAAGCAGAAAGTCTTCTTTAATTCTTGCAGACAAAATGACACGTAATTATCAGGTAACAGCATTGTTAATATTTAAATATTGGCATAAAGCTTTCCATTCATTTCCAAAACTGTTTGAGATCCACCAGGGGGAGATGAATTTGTATTTGTATCTTGATCCAACTTCTCAATGTTTGGAGGGCATCTACAGTCACCAAAGGATCACCCAGGTACTGAAACCTGCCCGACCGGTTCGTTTTCTGTAGTTCTATGGTGAGTTTGCAGTAATGCGTGGCTTTCCTCATTGCCAAGATTTTGGCCAGCATTTCTTGCTTGTCATTCTTCATACCTGTCTTTGCCTTTGGGTTGAGTCATTGCCGTACTTGTCACTGAGGCTTCTAGGGGTGAAACTCTGGATACGTTATCCGTCACCCCAGACAATCCTATTGGGTGAATCTAAATTATGTTGTTTGTTTTTTATCAGTTTGAGGATACTTAAGTATGTCAGCCCTAGGTTAAGATATAAGCTTTTTCATAAAGCCTAGTCTATAAAAAAGTTTTAACTTTGGGAAAATGGTTGATGAAATTTACAGATGATCTCCAAGTCAACCCCCACTCACCACCCCCAACACACATGCGTTCCACCAGTGGTCCCAGGTTTATACTTTTGACCTAACCCAGTATGTGATACAGACCAAATCACTCCATCTAGGTCTCTGTGTCCTTCTCATAAGATGCGGGTGCAGGTCTATCAAAGGGATACTTCCTTCCAGTGCCCTTCTTGTACCCATGGAAGACATTACTAGTTGAACATCAAACTCTTTCCTGATAAGCTTGGACATGGCTACAGCAGCCTCAATCCAACATCCTCAAAGTACACAAGTAGAGGATATATCATTAAAATAACTTTGGAGGACATTTTTTTCCTTCTCAACATCTCTCTTTCAAGAGGATATTTAGGTCTTCCTTTTCCAAATTTATAGAGAATAAAAGAAGCAGCACCAATGACTGGTACTCTTAGTCTCTCCAATGGCCTCACTTTATGCTGGTTCTCCTTGTAGGGCCTTCAAAGAGAATCCAACACTCAGACGATTTGATGAGTTTGATGATATTTATTAGATTGACCTGGAAATCTTAGATTTAAAACCTGGTTGGACTGAGAGGGTTGCCTTGCTGTTTTATTGCAAAGAGGAGAGATGACTTTTGCGGAACATTTCACTTAGTTTGTTAACCAACATTGTAGCACTTATCAAGTGTAATGCTCTTTACTAAGCACATTGAATATGCATATAAATTCATTTCATCATCACAGTAACTCCATAATGTGAGTACTATTAATACCCTCATCTTACAGATGATGAAACCAGTGTTCAGAATGGTTAAGCCACTTACCCACAGTCACCCAGCTGGTAAAGGGTGGAGCTAGAATTTAAACCCATCATTCCACCCTTGGATGAAGTTCTTGGCACTATACTCCTCTCTCCTAATGTTGTGAAATTCAATGAGACCTGATCCATAGGAGGGGCATTCTTTTTTATATATATATCTTTTATTGTATTTTAGGTTTGGGGGTACATGTGAAGAACATGTAAGATTGTTGCATAGGTACATACGTGGCAATGTGGTTTGCTGCCTTTCTCCCCCGCACCTATATCTGGCATTTCTCCCCATGTTATCTTTCCCCAACTCCCCACCCCCCTGTCCC